>JAQGAW010000319.1:0-32889 GCA_034698025.1 Phthiracarus crinitus
CTAATCACTTAAGATATATTTTATCAAAATCAGAACAAACTTAATTAATTTAGTAGTAGTGTGTTCCAAGTAAATTTCAAAATTATTTCGAGACACATAAACGATTTAGATGCAAATTTTAGCCGGTTAACCTTTGACTTGACCGGTTAACCTGTTATAGTCAAGGTAAAAAGTTAAGAAATTGAGACAAGTTTAAGTTAAGAGATAAAGAGTTTCTTAACCCGGTTAATTATAAGCATAACCCGAGATATCAGGCTAACTCTATTAAATTTTTTTATATAATTTTTTATGAATTAATTAAGAAATCTGGTAATTAGAAAAATAAATTTTAATTTTAAAGTTAATAAAAAATTTAAATATAATTTTTTTTCACATTATAAATTTCTATTATAAAAATTTAATTTTTAATTTAATTTTTTAATTCTTATTATTTTACTCTTATTTGATATTTTAAAATGGGGAGTTAACTCGAGTCAAAATTTGTTTAACCGGTCAAAGTTAAAGTTAATAAATTTATTAACCGGTTAAGGTTAAAGTCAAACAAATGTTACGAGTTAAGGTTAAGACATTACAATACTTTATAATATATAAGGAGCGGACTTTTCGGTCATAAATAACTCAAAATTCGGCCGGTTATATCGGTTGAAAAAATAGTTAAAATCGGTTAGGTTATCGGTTGATGTTTTTAATTATTACAATCGATTACATTATTCATCTAAAATTTTCATGAGAATAATTAATTCTTTTTGCATTTGGACAATATCTTTTTTGAAATAATTTTTAAAATATCCATAACAAAAGCCGAATGCATGCCCTCTGGAAAATCTCGACGAATTTAAACGATAATTTTTTTAAAATTTTGACCAACATTTAAGGGGGTAAATAAAACTCAATGGTTTTAAAATACTTGTGCGCATCAATTCAAATGAATGAATCATACATGAAATATGTGAAATTTATGAATTTCGGTTGAAAACTATTATTTTCTGTTTTTTCGGTTTGAAACATAAAAATTGGTTAATTCGGTTAAAAAATTATGACTTAAAAGATTAATTTAATCATGGAAGTTAATATTATTGACTCTAACCGAACTTTAAACAATGAAAAATTGTTCGGTTAAAACCGAAATATCCGATCCTTAATAATATACTAAAACAAGAAAGACACATTCATACAGAGCTGACTTTCTATTAGCATCCACACTTATGGTTCAATCATTCTAGTCATTAAATAATCGCTGGACCTAATATCAAATCCCTTAATTAATATAAAGAATATGTAACATCCCTTAATAAATATAAAGACAGCTTACATACAGACAGACGGACAGACAGACAGACATAGTCAAATCCGTAAGCTGGACTTCTTTTCAAGAAAGTCAGCTAAAAAATTTTTAAACTTACTTTGTTTAAGTTATAAGCTATATCACCTGTGCTCAAATGAATAAAATGATATAAAATTAATTTATACCTAAAAAAGGTAATTTACGTACAAATTACTATTATAATATTTATAAAATTCAAAAATGTCTATCTGTGATTACCTTAATTGGCTTATCCCCTTGAGGCCACAACCAATCGAAATAATATCATTGGATTTAGCTTGAATGTTATGGGACACCCTCAGGGGGTTGAGGTGGGAAAAAGTTAAAAATCGACCATTTTCGCCTATATGGTTGTACTCAGCTTAAAAGTTATGTTAATTAGAGGGTTCACTTGATGAGGTTAGTAGTCACCTTAGGGATGTTTAAGTAGAAAAATACTTTTTAGTTGGTTTAAACATCGGTGGGAATTAGTTATCATGGAGTGGATACAAGTTGCTTGGGTCGAATGGGGTGTGGTTGAGTCGGTTGAAAATAGTTGGGTTGGGCGGAGATGATGGGACTGGCGATGAGTGTTTTGGTGGGTGGGAAGTGTAGTTGAGTCTGGCGGAAGTGGTTGATTAGTAACGTGAATGGTGTTATCTGGTCGGAAGTGGCCTGTAAAGAAGGGTCATATATAGCGATTACATTCCTTTTGCCAGAATTCCGTTTCACAGGACAACATGTTTGAGTTTATGTAAATGATTGTATTTAATAAAATTGGGGGACTTTGAAACTTTATTAACTTTTTAGACTTAATTTCAATAAAAAGAAGTTAGAAAATATTTTAAAAAGATTTAGCTTTAGATTAAATTTATTGCAAAAGTTTAAATTGTACTTATATAAAATATTCAATAATCAAGTAAATAAATGAAAATTTAAATGCCAGAATCATCATTATTGATGTCAATATTATTTCTTTGTTGAAAATTAGCGCTTTATATCTAAAACGTTAATAAAGTTTCACAGACCCCAAATTAATGAAATATAATCATTTACTTAAAGTCAAACTTTAATTCTGGGAAACGGAAGCACAACTGTATAGCAGTTGGATGCGGAACTCTTGGTTATTTAAATATGAAAGTTTTGTAAGGACACACTGGGACTTGAAAAATTTATATGAAAGAACTTGAAAAAACTATTTTTCTCCGAATGCGCCCTTTAATTCTAGTTATCACATGAATAGCAATTATTTGCTATATTATATTAAAATAAAACTTATTTGATTATATGATTTTTTCGATCTGTTTCCTTGAGTTAAGTCACTATTTTATCGTTAAAAACATTTGAATTACCGACATGCAGAATAGCATCGTTAATACCATTTTTTACATCAGTTTTTAATTGCGGAATCGATACTCCATTTTCATATCCAAGATCTCCATAAATCGCAAAACTGGGCGAATAGTTAGCACTGGTATTAATAGTTTTAAATTTAAACTGTTCGCTCCATAACGTGTTTCCGCATTTATATACTTAAATAAGAGAATAGTATATTGTTTTTTGTTCAGTGAAATAATGTAAAAAAGTAAAATAAATTTTCAAAATTTCTTGTACCATAATAAGTGGCAGATTCTAAGTTAGTAAGCTTTGCTCTGTGTATATAAACGTCATAACCATTCGAATCAGAGAAATGTGTTGAAACGGCTGCCATTGAATGCACGTCACCACCAATCTTACTATAGTTTACTAATTGTTCTGTTTTACTAACGGTTGTCCACGTTATCATCATTTCACTAGGATTTGCTACAAAAAATAAGTTTTAAATAAGTATTTAAGGCCAAATTATTTTAAAACTATAAATTTTATTATTAGTTTTTTGCACTTTAAGGGTAAATGTTATATCATGTCGGGTTATAAAAACGGTTTAATTATAATTTCCACAAATGTCTACAATTTATTTTTCCAATGAATATTACCTCCAAGCGATAGATGCACCTGTTGTGGTTGCAATGAATTAATTGAAAGACATTGCAGTGCATTTAATAAGAATAAAATTATATTAAATATCATTATAACTGAAAGGTTTTTAACTTAAACAACAAAAAAATTTTAACTTTATTTTTAGCTATATTTAATGCTTATTTATATATAAAATTCTTTATCGGTTTTTAATTCTAATCATTATTATATCCAATTGTATTTAAACGTTCGAAGTAAAAATTGTGCAAACCTTTAAATAATCAGTAGATAAATGACGACGAAAATTATAGATACAGTTTATATATCCTTAAACATATAAAAAGATATCTTAATCGTATTTAACTCAAAAGATTTTCTGAAAGTGAACTTCTGTACAAATGTGTGTTATGCAAACTAGTGTTGAGCAAAATTTTATTTCCAATCCCATTATTTTTAATTTGATTGTAATTGACTAGTTATTTATAGGATATTTCTAGGTTTCATTTTTAGTTCATAATTGGGTTCAGCGTCTCGTATCATATGTGAAAATATTAAACCTTTTTTACCATTAATTAGAACCCAAATTTGATAAAAATTTAATACTAAATGGAAAAATACCCCATCAATAATAAACTTGATTAAAATTTGAAACCCTCTCTTCTGACATTACCGATGTCTCCCGATATCTCGTAACCCCATCGTTAAATTTCTAAAATTAGTGTTTTCATATTAAATTTGTTATTTTATATTTTTAAATTTTTTCCAATTCGAATGAATAATTTAAATATTTAAAAATAAAAACACAAAATACTCTTTTAACTATAGAATGACCAAAATCTCTATATTTCTTAACTAAAGCTGTTAACGGGTAGGTTAAACCGTCGGTTAATCGGGTAAGAATCGTAAACGGTTCGGTTCGATTAGAGTTTCATAATGTAAAGTCGGTTCGGTTATTACAAACTTCGTGCATAAAAAAACCGAGGTTAAACCGAAAACCCCGACAAACAAGTTTTATTGACAAAAATTAAATATTTTTACTAAAATTTATCATCAAAAAGTAATATTTTAGATAATTTCAACAATTTATTCATAAATAAAACGCTAAATTTGTTAGAAATAGCAGAATTATATGATTATTATTTACTTAATTTATATTTATAATCAAATTTTGTATTATATTATAGGATTTCTATTCACTACATATTTTTTAAAGCTGTTCTTGGGTCGGTTAAACCGTCGGTTACTCGGGTAGGATTCCTCATCGGGTCGGGTTGGTTTGATTTTTTAGTTAATCGTTTCGGTTCGGTTAAACCGAGATAATTTAACACGAACCCGACAATAAACCGAAAACCCGACATACATGTTTTATTGACAAAAATTGGATATTTTCACTAAAATTTATCATCAAAAAATAATATTGTAGATAATTTAAACAATTTATTCTTAAATAAAACGCTAAATTTGCCAAAATTAGCAGACTTATATAAATATTATTTACATAATTAATATTTATAATCAAATTATGGATTATATTATAGGTTTTCTATTCACTACATATTTTTATATCTTTTTTTCAGGTTTTCGGTTAACCGTCGATTCGGTTCGGGTCGGTTAGGTTACAAAAAATTGACTCTCGGGTCGGGTCGGTTAAAATCTTTGATTTGTCGGTTAGTCTCGGGTTCCAATTTTAGTACCCGAGAACTGCTTTAATATCCATTATCTCCTTTGGACAAAGTGAGCTAAATTTTCTCCATTGTAAATAGTATAAATAACACCAACCTGTTTGATTAGACAAATCAATTTGAAATTTTAAAAATGTAAAAAAATAATAATGAAATTCTAATAATTTTAAAATTAAAATTCAATGTAAAACAAGATCAAAACGGTAACAATATCTGACTTAAATTAAGATAGTTTTTGGTCGCTCACTCTTTTCTATCGCTCGCTCAGATTATTTTCGTTATGTTTTGTTAATTAATATTAAATCGTTATAATTTATTGTTTTGCAAATAATATAGTTGATTATTTAAATCGGCAAATGCCACGCAGAAATTCGTAAAATAACATTCCCAACCTTTTAATTTAAACCAATATCTGTAAAACTTAATTAACCTGGAAAATGACGAAAATATTTATTAAGATAGTTTTTAATTAAGATAGTTTTTGGTCGTTCACTTTCTTTTATCTCTCACTCCCAATATTTTCGTTATGATTTCTAATTTATATACTTTAAAATTTGTATGTAAACATTTTGGTTAATTAAATCGGCATATGCCACTCTAAATTGTGCCTCTGTTTAATCGGTTTTAATTCTAATTTTTGCTACTATTTACAGTTATTTCTTCATAAAATAACGGAATATGCCATAATATTTTTAATTTTTTACAACTTTTTAATTATTTTTCAGATTATTTTACTTTTCAACAATATATTATTTTCATTTTTATCGATTTTATTTTCGTTTAAACAATGATTTTTTGAAGATAGGAGTCTATTTTATAGAAGATAGGAGTCTATTTTTAACACTTCATCAGTAACACTAATAAAATAACATTTAAGGTATTATGGAATAACTTTTTGATGCCTTTCGCAGTGCTTTGCGCATCACGTTTTATGCGCAACACCCATATATATAAACTCGTCTTGCTATACAGAAAATGTTAACTCAAAGGAGTATATAGCATAGAAAAGGATTGCCATCCGTTTAAGGTATTGTTGGGTAATTTTGTTTAGGGCTATTATAAGTTTTGTTTTTATTGTTTAGGAACTGAAAATATACTGATATGAGCAGAAATAATTAACTGATGCATATCTAAATCCCCAAAATATTTCCACTAATAGTAAAAAAGTTGTTATAGCGCAGTGTCCTTGGGGTTGTATTTATCCCGGTTTACTGCTGAAGTGTTAAATAAAATCCCTTTATTAACATAATGAAAAAATCCCTTAATTAATATAGAGTGTCTACGGATAGACAGACAGACAGACAGGGTCAAATCCATATATCTGACAATTTTGTAGTCAGATAAAAAATTTGAAAAGTTTCTACATAAAATTCTAATACAGTTGTTTTTAAGTATGGTCCCAAAAATTAATATAAATTTAAATGATTGCTATTATAAACGTGCAATTTTTTTATATTCTTTAAATAATATTGAATTGAAGTTTTTATTCCATTAAAAGGAAATATGTAAAATTAAATATTTAAAATTTATTTATTCTAATTTATAAATCATATAATTATTGTTTGACTATATAAATCTGTTAAATTTAAGTTATATTCTGAAAAAAATTTGGTTTTGTAAAGATGAACATTGCACACAAACTTCGAAAATGGCTATCGTGGCAAATTAGAAATTGGTCTTTTAAGCGAGTTTGCTTATTACAAAATAATCGTATTAGTCTATACTGCCATTCAAATGAGTCTAGAGATAATTGATAAATTTGCATAAACATTTTATGTAAATTCGTCTGATTATAATTTATGGAAGAATATTTTGACTCATTAAAGTGTTAAGAAGACAAAAATCGGTTATATCAAAAAAATTACTGTTATATTAAAATTTTGTAATTAAAGTTTGAATTAAAACTGAAACAAGAACAACACGTAATCAAAGAGCTCACTTTCTAGAAAAGTACTGTTGTTATTAAAAACGGTTTTATAAATGAATGTATACTTTTAATTAATTAACAAATTTTATTATTAGCAAATTATAAATTAAACTGATAAACATAGTGGTTTATGATAGAAAAAATAAGATTCATACAGATTAACTTTTAAAGAAATGTTACGGAGAATACCAAATCGATTTGAGTATTTCCATTAGTTGTTACTCCAATGTTCATCAAATTGAATCGAAAATTATACATTTGATCGAGAAATTCTTTATTATCATTATTCATAACATCGATATTGAAATCACCTACTATAATAATTTTTTCTTTTTACAATTATTAATACATTCATTGATATATACCAATAGTTATCTTTTTGTTGTTTGAACTAAATTATATATGAGAATAATATCGAATTCATTAATATTTATACCAATACTATTATAATATGATGTATTTCCTTTGTTGAACTTTTTCGTGAAATGGAAATCGCATTTGTGTTTTGCGCATGAAGCGCATCCATTTGCTTTTCTTTCATTCTTAGATGTTATCTGTGATACTAAATTAAAATTGTCAAATTGGATGTATTCTTCTCCTTTAAGCAACGTTTCCGCAAACACTAATTTATCAGATGACATGTAGTTAATTTCATATTGAATTTCTTTGTAATTTTTAACCAATGATTATACATTGTGATATATTATCTTAATTTTATTTGTATTGTCTTCGCATCAGTTCATAATCGGTTACCTTCTGATTCTAATTCAATAACCGCATTCGTTTTTCTTGATTGAAAAAAGTCTCCATCAATGTATAGACCTTTCGCAGTTCTTGCGCGACTCAAGACAATATAGACGTGTGATAAATATAGTCGTTTATCTGCCAATGATATTTGAACAACAACCTCGTCATAACTTTGTATTTGAGCTTTTTTTTATCGGTATTGCTTCACAATAAACTACAGGGAATTTCGTTCGTCTTACTCTAACATTTTGCCTAAATTTCTGATTGTTCATAGGATAGCATAACATCGCGTGTTATCTAATCGATTTTTGTCCAAGTTTTATCGTTACCACTACGTTTTATTGCAAATTTATATTTTTGTCATGTTTTAATTCCAACGTTTATATCGCTAAATTCCATCCATAGTTTGTATGATTTACGACTCTACCTTATAAAGTGTTCAGCTTGCACAGTTAATAAGAACATCTTGATTATTAATATTCACTTTTATCATATATTTGCCTAAATCTTTAAGTAATATATTTGTAGCTAATCTATAAGTTTCTGTTCATTTCTTCTGTTCAATTATATTTAAGGAATTCTGCTTAACCTCTGCACTTATATTCCACTTCAATATCTTCAGCTCGTGATTCATAAGCTATATTTATGTTTTTGTTAAGAGAAGTCATATTATAATGGTTGACATAGGCATTTGGCATAAATGATTTTCAAATAGCGACCCATAATTATTTTTTGAGTTAGATTTAAAAACGATAAAATACTGTACCAGGCGAAGTAGATAGAAATCACCAAAACAAATTACTGTTACGCCAACAACCAGTTTAGTTGTTTCAAATATATATTGCAAACGTAGATTTATGATTTCAAATTGGGATATTCCGACCATAGATATTTCATCAATTATAATAAACATTAAATAAATATAGTTACACATAAGTTTGTTTCGTCTATTATGAGATATATTCGCGTATTCATGGTTTTGATTAAATATATTGAATAAAGAATTAGTTTTTACACCACCAATAATGAATGGTGATTTTCCGGTTGGTGCGGATAATAAAACTTTTAACGTTTCGGGTCAATTACCAGGTTTACTATTAACATTACTATAAAGGCTCAAGTTTATGATATCCATTAATTTTGTGAATTACATACGCAATGAGATTTTGGTTATTGTCAGAAAATTTGTGTTCATTCAAACAATACTATTCCCCGATTAGATAATTATTTGGGAACTGATTTGCTTCACAATTCATCGAACATTATTCTTATTTTTTGAGGCACCTATTGATGAACTTCAATGCACATAATTTCAATGTTTCTCAACGAATTTTACAATTTTAATTTTAATGATAATTTTATAATTAAAGTTGGCATTTTAAAAATAAGTTTAACAAAAATAAAATATACCACTACTGAATTTTATGTATTATTTTTTTAAATATATCAAAATAATTAAGGAAATTTGGTATTTATTTCAAAAGATTGTTAAAGAATTTCGATAAAGTTTAATTTTTTAAAAGAATTATCAAAAGATTTTACTATTATTCTCAAAATATATTTTTAAAGATTTTTTTACAGAAATTCAGTTTATTTTCTAAAAGAATATTTAATCACTAGATTTAATAATTTTAATTAATAATTTGCAATCAATATTATTTATTTAAACAATTTTCCGACACTTAATAAATAGTAAACTTGTGAACGTATTTTAATTGTATCCGTTGTTAACCATTGATCCAAAAGAATCTGATCGTAATCATAATACATTTCCTCATCTCTATCTTTCTTATCATTATCTTTCTCATCCTCATCTTTCTCGTCATCATATTCCTCATCACTATCTTCCTCATCACTATCTTCCTCATCACTATCTTCCTCATCACTATCTTCCTCATCACTATCTTCCTCATAACTATCTTCCTCATTACTATCTTCTTCATCACTATCTTCCTCATCACTATCTTCCTCATCACTATCTTCCTCATCACTATCTTCCTCTTCACTATCTTCCTCATCACTATCTTCCTCATCCACATCTTCATATTCTTTCTTTTTCCTACCTTCCATTCTTGAAATTAACTGATATGCTTTAGCTTTTTCAACATTGCTAGTGAATTGTGTTTTATTAGCTATTTCACCGAAAACGTAAGCCAAATCAACGATATCAGCCTTTACAACACTTTGTTACACTCTCTCCTCAATATTTTCAAAATCACACAATTTGGCAACGATTTCGTTCTTATTTGTATCTTTAAACAAAAGCACATTTCCAGAATTGATATCGCCATGAAATAATTTAATATCACTTAAGTACTTTAATGCTGAAATCATATCCTTAAACCAAAGCTTACATTGATTTTCTTCCACAATCAAATTAGAATCTTTTAGGTAATTTTCTATAAATAGAAATGCACATTATAACCAGTTTAAGTTAAGGTTAAAGTTAAATAATAACAGTGGAGATTAAAGTTAAAAGTTATTGTTTTAATTTTTAAAGAAATCCCTAGTCAACATGTTAACTGAATTTAGTTCAGTTATGATAATAAATTTTGATTTATAAATATATTATTTGTATATAATTTGTGGATAAGGTTAAAGTTAAGGATAAGGATAAGGATAAGGTTAATGAATTGTATAGTAATTATGATCAGATTCTTTTGGATCAATGGTTTGCTACTGATGCCATTTGAAACAGATTAATAGTTTAATATTTTATAAGAGAAGAAAAACTGTTTTTGATAAATAAATCTCAATTTAAATGATTAATGAAAATATTATGTCCAAGGGTTAAAATTATATTGAGAAAATTGACTGAAATTTAATGAAAAAAATTGTAAAATTTTAAAAATTTCTTTAAGAATAATAGTAAAATTCTTCGATTATACTTTTATATAATTAAACCTTTTCAAAATTATTTGATAATACTTTGAAATCAATATCATAATTTCTTAAAAATTTGATATATTTATTTAAATAATACATAAAATTCAACAGTGGTGTATTATATTTTTGTTAAAATTATATATAAAATGCTAACATTAATTATAAAATGATCTTTAAAATTAAAATTGTAAAATTCTTTGATAAACATTGAAATTCTTTGCATTGAAGTTTATCAACAGGTGATGCAAACAATGAGAATGCGCGATGAAATGTGACGCGAATCAGTTCCCAATTAATTATCGAATCGGGATATAGTTTTATTTGATTGACTAAACCATTGCTAACATTTATGCAATGCTCATGTAATTCACAAAATCAACGGTTATCATAAACATGGTCATATATAGCAGTGGTTCCAGTGATGAAGATATTAGCAAATAAATGGCAATAAACCGAAAGTAAAAGTATTAAACACCAACAGATAAAATATCTATGCCTTAATAAAGGTTATAAATATGAAATTAAAAACCGCTCTTCAATAGTAATACAACTACAAATAAGGTGAGAACAATGATTTCTAAAATTTTGTTCAGTCTTCTTTGACCTTAAAATTTACCCATAAATATATTGGAAATACTAATAAAACGAATAATAAAATCGTTCGACGGAGGAATAGTAAACAATCCCCAATTAATTTCCATTAATCATTTCCATCAATCTATTAATTATTTTGCCCAAAAATGTGTTTGTCAACCACTTCTGACAAAATGGATTAAAGATAAATTGCCTCAACTGAGCACTCTCTGCGATGTCAACAGCTGTCAAATAATTCCATTCTGGTTTCGATCAAAACATGGTAGGCTAGCAAACAGTTTTCCTTGTAAAACAAATCTACAATTCATAGGCATAATCGGCAAAATGTTCACCGATTTATTAATTCTATCTTTTGATTAATATCAACGTTAAAAATAGATAGCCGTTCGTAAAACATGGATATCATAAGTGCAAAATGAACGCCTAGATCCAAATGCTTTTATTAAACTTGAGCCAATTAGTGTCTGATGTGCATTACTGCCAAAAATGATGGAATAGATTTTCCCGGTTTTTGACTAATAGACCAATCTCCAGGTTGATGTTTCCCCTTGACATTACATTCTCCAGATATTAAAAAGTTACAATTTTGAGAGTATATATATTGTCAATTGTTTTTAGATCATCAAATTTATAATAACTTAGATAAACTAAATAGCTTAAAAATTTACTAAAATAGAGTTAAAATTATTACATATTTACAGAAATATTTTCTAAATAATAAACAAAATACTTTATTATAGAAATTCTCAAACTTTAAAAGTTAATTTAGATTTGTTAAATACGTTTCACGATGTAAACTTGATTATATTACTTAAATTCGGATGATATCGGGAAATGAAGTCAAATCGGGTAAAAGTGAGAAAAAATGGGAAAACTTGAATTATTCCATTATGTTTTTAGCTCACTTGAGATATTGGATTTGAGATGTCTGTCTGTCTGTCTGTGTGTGTGTATGTGTGTGTGTGTAGACCAGTCTATCTTTATACTTATTAAGGGATTTTTTCATTATGTTTATAAAGGGATAGGAGTGAATATTCTTGAAGATACGAGTCTATTTTAAGTAATATATTGTGATAAAAATGAGACAAGAATTGTAAAAAATGTCAAAAAATAGCTTATAATTGTCTAAAAATGACAAATATAAAAACTAAAAAAGGACTAAAATTTGGTTAAATAATCAAATATTCATTTAAAATCTATTAAATAATGATAAAAATAATATAAAAATAGATCAAATATTGTTTAAAATAAAATATGTAAAACTATTTCGAGTTAAAACCAATCACATGCGTAATTATATTCGCTTATGTATTTCTTCTGTGTGTTAGCGTAATAATAATTTATATGATGTTGACTCAACGAAAGCTAAAACACAACTGAATCAAAATTCTCAATACAATCACTGAAGTGTTATTTACAACAATATATTATAAAACTATAAATTTTTTTAATTTAACAAATATTTAGTAAAAGTTATAACTGCTGAAAATCCAAAAAGAAATTTAGTTATGCTACAAAATACTAAATAATTAAGATGCCAAAAATACTTAATACAGAAAAAATTTGACTATAATATTGAATTAAAATAGAATATTACTCAAAATGAGATTATTATGTATGTTCGTACTCTTTCTTCTTATAATAATAATTTTATAAAATCCATTTTTATATACGTGGTTTTAAGCAAATAGTTAAAAAATTATCGAAAAAGGTTCGATTACGGTTTTAAACTTAAATTCCAGTAATTTCGTGTAATATCGGGCAAATACGGTCATAATCAAGTTATCCCATTCCTGCTCATAATCTTTGTTAGATCATGATTAACATCTCATGCATTTAATCTCACATTTAAAATCAATTAATTTTTTTGTTTTATTAAAAAAACATTTATAAAAACTTTCTCCCGGTAACCCTTTAAATTTTAGTCAAATTATTATCTTTTTAATTCGTTGAATTTTTCGTGGTTTATGCTTTCGTCGGGAAAAATTCAAAAAAATTTTTGAAAACACTTTTAGGCCGAAGGTCAAAATATTGTCGCTCAAATCCAGTGAATTTATTACCCGTTGAATTTTAACCCTCTTCAAACTATTAGAATCAGCTTTTCTGATTCTACTGTATTTAAAATATTTAACGAATTGAATGACTGGTTAGTATAAGAGATTTTGAGTAAAATTGTGTTACAAATAGATAGCAATAACTTGTTTATGTTAGTAACGCATTTAATATATTTTAGTTTTAGGTAAGTTATCAAATCACATATTTTTAAATTAACAAAATATCACACTAATAGGACGTTAACCATATGTGTGTTATCTGTAGGGAACGGGATTTCCGGGACTAAAAAGTGATTAAAACGGGAGGGAAACGGTACCAAAAAAGTACCAAAAACGGGACTATTTCCGGGAATATTTTTATTATTGAAAACTAGCAAAATTACAAAAGAGTTGATTTGGATATTATAAAAAATTTTCGGAAAATCTTTGTCTAGTTCCTTTCAAAAAGATTTTGTTCCTCTACTGATATAATTGGAAAAGCCTAGATCCAAATACTTTTATTAAACTTGAGCCAATTAGTGTCTGATGTGCATTACTGCCCAAAATGATGGAATAGATTTTCCCAGTTTTTGACTAATAGACCAATCTCCAGGTTGATGTTTCCCCATGACATTACCTTCTCCAGATATTAAAAAGTTACAATTTTTGAGATTATATATATTGTAAATTGTTTTTAGATCATCAAAAAATAGCATTTATTATATATTAACTTAGTTAAACTAAATGCTTAAAAATTTACTAAAATAGAGTTAAAATTAGTACAAATTTTCAGAAATAATTTAGTTATGTTAATGAATTATTAAAATTTCTGAACATATTTCATTTTCAGTTGTTCTCTTTTTTTAAATAATAAACCAAATTATACTTTATTAAAGAAATTTTCAAAAAAAAAAATTTTAAAAGTTACTTTAGATTTGTTAAATACGTTTCACGATGTTAACTTGATTATATTACTTAAATTCAGATGATATCGGGAAATGAAGTCAAAATCAAAATCAAATTCAAATTATCCCATTCCTGCTCATAATCTTTGTTAGATCATGTTTACCATCTCATGCATTTAGTCTCTCATTTAAAATCAATTAATTTGTTTGTGTTATTAAAAAACGTTTATAAAAAATTTCGGGCGTTGTATGATATCACTGACCTATTGTTAGCGCGCTAAGCACGCGTTTTGAAAAAAACATTTAATACTTATAAGATCTCGTGCATTAATGAAATAAGTTGATTCATTGCATTTATTTTCAAATTTATAATTAAGTTAATTAAGATAATTTATAATATGTGGACTTTTGTGGAGCACATTTTAAGTGCAAACATAACGGAAATTACAATACAAAATCAATTAGGGATAACACGTGGTTTGAATATTCAAAATTATCAATTAATGTAATACTCATTTTAACTTATTTATTTTCTATTGTAATTTCCGTTTTAGTTCAAGTTAGGTTTAGTTAGTTTGGTTAGGAATAGATAGTTTTAGATTAGTTTAGTTTTAATAAGTATTGTTAGGCTTGGTTAGGTTAGGTTAGGTTAAATTAGGTTAGGTTAGGTTAGGTTAGGTTAGGTTAGGTGTGGTTTGGTTTGTTTTGCTTTGGCAGCATTTTATTTGACTTTTATTCTATTTTTGCCTCTGTTTTGTCATAAAATTCCGAATTATGCTGCAACGAAAAAGAGAATTATGCCACAAAATTTTTCAATTTTATACGATTTTTATTTGACTTTTCATAATATTTTCCAATTTAACAATAAATATTTTATCTATTTTTTGTCAATTTAAATCCCCTAATTAATATAAAGAAATGAAAATTCCTTAATTTAAATAAAGATAAAATCAGGTTATAAATAAACAAAACAAACAAAACCAAATCCATAAATCTTATTCCGCAAAGTAATATAAAATTTTTAAAATCTATTTTATTAGTGTTGACATAAGATAAAGTTTAGACCTTAAGTTTTTACTGAAAGCATATAGTTTTTTGTTTAATTTTATGCTTAAACATGCAACCAAATCACAAATGTTTATAAGTGAACTAGAGTTTTATACTTCGTCGGGAGAAAATTGTTTGATATTCGAATTAAAACTCTGGCTTACTCTATCCTACCTATTAAAACCACTCCGGACCCCTTCCGATCCTACCGACACCTCATGATCCAACTCGGCCACTGTCTACCCAATCCTATTAGACCCAACCTGACCCAAACCCGACACCAATTAGCGTTAAACCAATATTTTGTCTAACGAGAAAATATTACCCATCAAAATAGATGAGATTTGTAAAAATATAATCGCTCATAATATGTATTTAACTGTTGTTAATGGTATGGTATTTAAATCCGTTAATGAAATTTTGAGCATATCAAACGCGCTAGGATTAGGTCTGCACATTTCCTTTTAAATTAAATACAATTTTACAGTTTTGAGGTAATTTTTAAGAAAAACTTTAACATCAATTTTAATTGTTTAAGATCTTAATTTTCATCACAACAATTATTATTATATTCATTCCACTTATCATCACTTTAAACAATTATTTAAAGTTTGAAACTAAAATCAAGATTTCAGTAAAGCATTACAGTAACGATAGAATACCGATACCAGCGATCACTATATGTTTTCATCCCAACGTTTCGAAATTATATTGGAAATATTTGACTGAAAAAACTCGAATTATAATTTAATATTTAAAAAATATGTTAACGAATGGGAGTATATAATCTTTAATAACGATAGCAATCAAAATAAACTATATTTTTTAAATAGTTATAACAAAAAACTCGCAGAATTACACATTTATGCTCAATTTTTCGGGGAATTAAATAATACTTATAATATTTTAGGTGAAGTGTATTCAAATAAATTCAAAATAACACATAGTTATGCACAAATTGTTGAATTTCATGTGAACTACTACTTTAAATGTTTTACTTTCATTCCGCGCGAAAAGAATATATTTTCGAAATCAATTCCGGATAAATTCTTTTCACAATTTTCATCACAAAAAAATTACAAATTCATAGCAATGATCCACAGCTCCAAACAGTTTATGCCTATAATATCACAACATAACGGCGTAAATCTATTGCAAATAGCAAGCGATGATACAAATAGTGCTTTGATTACACTCGTAACTCAATCTTATTTACAATACCCATATAAATCAAACTGTAAAGATTATAAAGAATCTGATGGTTCAATGCATTTCGAGCATTGTTTGCGAAAGTGTGTGATCAATAAATGTGATCAACGTTTCAAATGTCGGGCATTGAGTTTGCTTGGTATTACCAGTGATGATGATTATTATATGATTAATTTAACAAAATGTTTAAATGAAAATTATCAAAAATGCCATAATATGTCAAAACAGTTTAGAAAATTATGCACAAAAATATGTCCACAAAATTGTAACGACGAATATTTCTATATAACGAAAGTAATTATATATTACATAAAATATAAAAAGGCAATCAGATTCTATTATGACAGAGAAAATCCATTGTTATCATATGACGAAACAGCGTTAATAACATTTACTGATTTATACTGTTATATCGGAGGCTTTTATGGAATAGTTTTCGGAGTTTCTATTTATTCAGTGAAGAATCTATTTGATTGGGAAAACCATAACTACATAAAAATAATTTTATCGCATAATCGCTAATATGCAAAGTTTTCAAAATTTTTAGGTAAATTTTACTTATTTATTTTATTTTAATATACTTTTTTGATTAGAGCTTATAATTCGAAAAAACTAAAGTTCATAAACCAACAGCAAAAATAAACATTTAGCATAAGTAGTAAGAGCCTATTTGCGTATGTTTTAACTCATATCATATAACTTATAACGAAGGATGGGAAAAATTGGTCAGAAAAATTTTTAAATTTGGTCGGTTTTCGGTTAACTTTTCGTCGATGATTTTAACTTATGAACTTCTTGTAAGTTATAAAATAATAAATTTAGACGTTTTTATGAGTAAAATAGTGTATAAAACAAATTGAAAACATGTTTATTTTAAATTAATGAAGATATATGAAAAGATAGGCACAAAATTTTTTCATAAATTTAAATCCGTTGTTCAATATAAATGCGTTGGAATCATGTTTTTTATACTTAATCAAGTATTTAAATATAGATATTTAGCATTCACTTAATTTTTAAATTGATTTCATAAAAGGTTTTCAAAAACAAATATTTACAATGTAATTTTTATTCGAAAAACGCATTTATTAATCGAGAATTATGAAATTCAGTCTCACTTAACAAATTCGGTTTTATTGGTTAGAAACCGTGAAATTAGGTTTTTTCGGTCGAAAAATTCTACTTTTATATTAGTTATTTTTAATTAATTCATGCTTTTAATAACTTTAACCGAATTTTAAACTACGAAAAACTTTTCGGTTAAAACCGAAATTTTCCAACCCTAGTTATAACTAAAGCAATGAAAATCGTTAATTTCGATTAATACGTAATAATTTCAATTATAATCAATTTAAGATGTCCTAATTGTCGGAAATAAGTGAAGATTAAGTGAACGAAGTATACGATTCAAACGATTTTTAAATTAGCTAAGGATTTTAAAAATTTTAAATGAATTTTCAATTTTTATAAAGTTTCATGAAATAGTACTAAAAAATAAATTGTAATATATATTAATTAAGCAAAGAAAAATCAATATTTAAATTCAATTTCTACAGTGTGTAATGCTATAATAAATGGAAAACTTTGGTAATTTTTGTTTCAGTTAATATTAAAAAGTCTAAATTAAAAAAACGAAATTTTGGAAATATTAAACATTTATTTTGTGCAAAATCTAAAAATAATGTGCATAATTACATATTTTCAAATTAATTGAAAATTTTTTAAAGATTTTTCAAACAATTTTAAGCCTTTTTTCAAACGTTCTGATGTAAATAAGGGTAAATTAAGGAATACCCTATAGATCCGCGCTATGGTTATGACAAATCAAAAATGCTCAAACATCAATCAACCGCATTTCCCCAACAAAGTAGGTCTGATTTGTTTAAGTAGTAAAAGTTAGTGCATATGTATGGGAGGACTACTGTAAAATGAATAAATGCTTAAATCTGCAAATTAAATGTTTAATAATAACACGCATTGAATCAACAAAAAATTATTATTCTCTCAAAAACTGTATATCAAAAACTAACTCAACTGCATCTGCTTTTATCCAAAACAGAGCACAGCTCTAATCATGATAATTAAAAAAATATTTTAAAAACTAATTGATTTTATTTTAAGCCACATTTCGAAATATTTCAAAAATTGTTTTCAAGATAATAAATCAACTGTTTACGATTATTTTAAATTTCGCTATTATAATTAAAAAGATTAATTATCGAAAAATAAAACCGGCGACAAACTTAAACTAAAGCGTAATTGCTTTTGTAAAGATAGTGGAACAAACTTGAGAAAACTTATGTAATCTTTTAAATTAAGTTTGAATCACGAAATTATACCGAAAACGCATGATATAATAACACATTTCTTCAAAATAAAAGCTTAATAAGTTAGTTTTCATTACATTATAGTATTTTACAGCATATCATATTTATTAAATTTTTTTCTTCTATTTTATAACGCATACAATATATATAATTAATATTTCACTATAATCTAAATTTTAATGTTAATGTATGTGTACTTGGAATGTACAGGTAATATTAAACGTCAATAATAGTTATTACGAGGTATGATAAAAACAGTGAGCATATGTTAAATAAACAAACCTCTTTAAATCTAAAGGAGTTCTGAACGTTGTTTGTATATATGACCTTTCTATTATCAAAAGAATAGACATTGTAGTGAAACAATAATACTGACTTTGCTAATATAGATTTTGTGGAAATAATAATTTAGCTTTAATTTAATTATTTGTTGTTAAATTTTTTTCAATTTTGGTAATAATTTTTTCTAGTTTCAGCTATAATTAGTTGAAAGTTAAAAAAATAAGCAAATTAGGTTTTACACACTTTATAATAGTTAATTATTTCTAAATTATGCGCAAAAATCTTTAAAATAAATTAGCTTAACTAGATATATTTAATTTTTATGCCCTTAATTTTACTCTAATTTGTACATTTATATACAAATTTACCCTATTATTCAAAATTTTAGCCCTAAAAATCCCGTCTGACTATTACCATAACTCTCAGTCGCACTTTACAAATAAATAGTGTTGTAAAGATACCAATTTTTAATTTCTATTCTATTCTATTCTATTCTTATTCCTATTAATATACCAAAATTTTTTAACTTAATGATATGTAACATTAAGCCAATTTATCAAATATAGCGACTTTTAAATTGTTTTAAGTTTTTGTTTGAAGCTTATTTAAAAATATTACTTTTCAAAATTATAAAATATTACAACAAAAGTCAAATTTAATTTTTATAAATTCTATTTATATTCCGATTCTAAATTCTTGCAAATTTCTATTCAATTCTTATTCTATTCCTCTGTAAATAATTTTTCTTATTCTATTTCTATTCCTATTCCAGGAATACTCAACAACACAACAAAATGTAGTACAAATCAGGAATAGTTTTGACCATTTCTACATTTTCTGATTGCGTTTTTTGTGTCATCAAACTTTAATCGTTTGCGTAACTTATCATATTTTTATTGTACTCGTCATCATATTTCTTGTCACAATGCGTTTTAAAAGAAATATTATAGTCTTATTCTAAACATAAATTTTTAATAAATTAATTTTACTTAATTTACATATCTTTTTAATAAACAATATGATCATATTATCACGATTAATAGTATTGTAGAACTTAACTGAGATCGAGAGATGATTAAATTTAACAAGAGAAGACCAGTTGCTTTACTTATATAAAGTGCCACTCTATATAATCACTAGTTTTTAAACAAAAATTTTTTCTCATTTATTTTCATTAATCCTTTTATAACTATTTTAGTTTGTGTAATGTTTAGAATATTTAAAATGACTGTTATTGTTGTTGTTATTAATGAATATTTATTGTTGCATAGAATAATGCTCATTTTATTTATAAAGTTCTTAAGTTATTCTTAACCTTATTTTTATATTATAGGATTGCGTGACTGAGAGAGAGAAAGAGAGAGAGAGAGAGGGGGAGAGGGGGAGAGGGAGAGGGAGGGACTTAGTGGAAGATGGAGAGGGAAAGGCAAAAGGAGAGGGAGTGTGACGATACATTATATAATACTGATATAGATATGATTAAACAAAAATAATGGTATTTTCTGTATTGAATTACACACAAAATTTGAAAGAAAATAAATTAATCAGAAGAAGTATTTAGAAGTGATTCAAAGTGAATGTTATTCAGATAAACAAAACTCAGGGCCAATGATAGTATGTTTGTCTTGAAATTTAGATAATATATATATCCAAGCGAATGAATTAAAAGTTAATTATTATGCTTTAAACTTCATTAATAATGTTATTAAAAAGTCTTCTTCTAAGAATTATTTTAGCTGTAATTTTTATAGCGTTTTTAACACTTGATATAATTACTATATCTCTTGGATTTTCTTTAATTAACTATTCGAACGATGTCTCAGAGATTGTGGATTATTCATTCAAATCGTGCGCAATTATTTTGATTGTACATGGATTTATAATGATTATAGTGTTTTTCGTCTATATTTACATATTATTTCAGCCTAAAACGTCAAAGACAAACATCAGACTCTCTTTAATAATATTCGCCCTTTTAATTATTGGCGCGATTATTGGCATTGTATTGACATTCAATTATAAGGCTAACATTGACACCGCTATTGGAAACGGAGTTAAGACTAAATTTGCAAAATATAAGTCTGAATCGGAATCAGATATAAAGGCAATCAATGACATTCAGGATACTTTTGTATGCTGTGGTTATTCAAACAGTTCCGAATGGCTGTTATGGTTACCACATTTGAAGTTATATCCCGGCAGTTGTTGCGGAAAGTTTTTTGATCAATGGTGTACTAACCATGAAGTAATCGATGCTGGATTTAACACTGGCTGCCATAAGAAGATTCATGATATTATTTCGTTAAAAATGAATACTTTTGGCTTTGTAGCGATTGGTCTCATATTGATTGAGTGTTTGTTTATGCTATTATCAACTTTTTATAAATGCTTTTATAATTTTGATTAACATTTCTATTGTAAAATGATAACAACAAATCATTATTGAATTCGCTTTTTTCTAAACACAGATAATACTTTTTAATTAAATGCTAATAACTATTATCTTATTGTATATTATTATTATTAAAAACATCATCTTAAGTGTTATATTTTCATTAAAAATAAATTATTTATTTAGAGCTTTCAATCTTATAATATAAGTTTCGTAATTTGTTTATTTCTTTGTTTGTCCTTTTATAGGCTCCTCCCCTTGTGGTGGCACCCCATCGTTGATTTTTTTCCGAGCGTGAGCTCTGAGCGTAGGGTGTTGAGCACGAGCGAGCATGCCCATCGTTGGATTACTAAATTAATTTTCAAATTTTGGCTTTTTAATTAAAATTTTGCTTTACAAAAGAATTTATTTATCACAATCGATATTAAATTTTTAAACTTTATGAAAATTCTGTATATTTATTTATAAGTTAAAATAATTTTAAATTAATTAGGCTTAAAATTATTTTATTAAGACTCTATTTTAATTTACGCTCAGCGCTAGAACGTGTCAAGAAAGAGCAAGAGCAGTGAGTCACATTTTTTGAGCGCAAGCGTGAGCATCACTGTTAATACCTATAGTTACCCAGACTCTAAAGCTCCAAATTTCTAAATGGGCTAAACCCTGGGAAAGCACCTGCCTTTTGGTAATTATACTTAAAAAGAGATAGTTCAGCATTAATTTTTCAAGTCTATCCATGAAGAATTAAGCACTAAGAGTAGGCGATGAATAGTTTTAACAAAATTTGTGCAAACAATTACTGTAAATTTAAAAGCTATTATTTTTGCTCTAAATTTCATAATATATATATATATGGATATGATGTAAATATATTATCTAAACGATATATTTGATTAAGTGTTTGTATTTACTAATAATGTTAAGCGTGTGTGACATAGACATTGGTAATAATTTTGAAGTAGTTTAATAGGACTGTCCCCAGAATTTATCCGTTATCGGTGTTTTCAAGCGTTTTATTTATCCTTAATAACACTCTAATAATTGTATGTCGCATTCTTTTTCATATCAATTTTATTATAATAAACTTAATTGTTTTGCAGTGAATAAGTCTGCAAAACAAAATCCGTGTGATAATCATTATATAATATTTTAAGAAGTGTTTTACCACACCTGAGTTCTTACGTTTGGGATAAAGTACAAACAGTTATGCAATTATTTTAATTCTATATTAAGAATAGTTTAGTTTAGTTTATTATTACTTCAAATTCCATTACAAATTAATTCTGCATCGTTTTTATAAAACAAACATCAAGGCTCACAAACTAAATCCACAAACCAAGTACAGACTTTTTACTGAACTATAAGAGTTATAATTTTTTGCTAAAATTTCAAAAACGTATCAATTATATTCGTCAAGTTTTACGAGATTTGTTGATTTAAATTAGAAAAAAAAATTTTGCTTAATGTGCCAATAAATTGTGCAACCAGGCTTACCCACACTTAAAAATGATATTTTATTGATCTGACCCCATACAGCTTTCATCATTGTGCAACTAAGATCGGTTAGAAATAAGTTGAAATATAATGTATAATAGAGGTCGAAAAAAGTCCGATTTTACACTCCCACTCCCTCCCGCATAAAATAATTATACTCCCGCGGGACTGCTCCCGTAGAAGCAAAATCAGCGTTCTCGCCGCTCCCGTCCGCAGTTCCCGCAAAATTACAATAAAAACTTTGAAATCACAAGATAAACCTTATTAAAGGTTCGAAATAATTTAAATAAATATGTATATAAATAATTATTAACAATTTGTTTGATATACCACTTGAAATTAATCAAATAATTCAAAAATTATTTTTAAAAACATAAAAATTTTTTGAATATATTTCTTAGGCCTATAAAATTCGATGAAATTAGGCATGAAACTGCTATTTTAATTGGTATGCGGGAATATGAAGGCCTAGCGGGAATCCCGTACATCCCGCGATTTTTTAGGCTTTTCCCACTCCCTCCCGCTTCCCACGGGACCTATTTTCGACCTCTAATGTATAACCCGATAGTCTGAAGGACTTATCTTTTAATGAGTTAGTCTTTTCTGTAATGCGATAAATACTCAACGTATACTATACTGGTCTATAAATTTTAAAAATCGTTTGCTCTTTTAAAGTAATTACAATTTGATTGTATTAAAAAAATAGGGAGAGAGGGGTACTTTAAACTCAAAATTTTAAGTCTAAACCATTTCTAAGCCCCATTTAAGTTTAATTATCTTCATTATAATAATATGTTATGTAAATTAGTTCTTAAAATTATTTGTTTTTGCATTATTTTATAGTTTTTAAAAGTAAAACATTGTTTATTTCAATATTTTCTTCCAAAATAAAAATTTTGGGCTTTGATAAAACAATTTTTCTTAACTAATAACCTGAGACCAACAAAGCACGTCAAACTGTGTTGAGGCCCGCCAAGACCTGAAAAATTTGAGGCCCAATACATAAACTAATTTATTTCACTCTTTTTTGTATCGATTTTTTTTTCAACATAACGGGTGACAACTTGTAATAAAGCGCATTTGTTTTTTGAATAATATTTTTTAAAGCTTCCGGCGATGCGGTTAAAACGCGGTTTGTATTTGCGGTCCAGTTGCCGTTCATATTTTATATGTTTTTGCGGTTTTTGGCGTTTTGAAAAAGAAATCAAAAAACCGCGGTTAATCCGCAAAACCGCAATTCAATTTTTATTAGATATTTGACATTTATATCTTCCAAAATTTACTTTAAAAAATTAGAACGAATAAAATGCAGAATTATTTTAATGAAAGTATGCAATTAATTATAAAGTAGCAAATTTTATATGTATTCAACTTTCAATTTACTTTGGCTTAATCTTTTAAATTAGAATTTATAATTAAATTTTATTTAAATAATATTAATATTTAATTTAGATAAAATAATTTGACAAAATTAAAGTGATTTAGTAATATAGATGAGTTTAATTATCGAATTATTTACAATTAAAATATTTTACGGTTTCGCTGTTTAAACTGCGGATTTTTATGCGGTTGCGTTTTTATATCGAAAATTACTGACGGTTTTCGGTTTGATAACTGATTTTTGAGGTTTGGTGCGGTTTGAGAATTTACAAACCGCCTGAAGCTGTAATATTTTTAGTTTATTTATAATTTATGAATAAAAAGTAATCTAAATCTTGGGAAATTCTTTACAAATTATTGAATCTTGTGAAATATTGTCAATTTTTTATTCAATCATTGTTAATTTCCCAACTCATAAGACTAAAATGTTATAAAGGTTTCAGTTTTATTATTCGAAATAAATAAAGTTCTTACAAAAAACAAATGCCTTTATTAAAAATTGTCACCCGTTATATTGTAAAAGTTTAAATTACCATCTAATTTATATATTTATATATTACATTCATTATTCAAATTACGAAACTGAATCAATTAATAAATGTAATAAGGATTATATAAATAATATTCTATTAATATTAATGATCAGTGCAATTATAATTATTTACAAAACTTATTGATTAAATATTAACGAATCATTATTCAAATAAAAATGATTTTATCGAATAGTATTAATCATTTTCAAGATAAATAATATGCATCTCATCAAGAGTCATGTAAATATATAAATAAATATTAATAATATTTTAATGAATATAATTTTCATATTATCTAGAATGGGTTAATAATCATCATACTTAAACCAGGATTTCTTTTAAAGGGGTCTGGATTGGGACTAAACTCACCAAAGGTTAAAATGTAGACCCACTTATCCAAAAAACGATGATTAAAACTTTGATGTATTCCCTTTAATTAATTTTTTTAATTCGATGTGATTATAAAAAGACGTCGATTATGATTCGACTCGTTGAAAGTCAAATTATTGTCGTTTATTCCAATGAAGTTGAAAGAAGACCCTAAACATAGCTTATACTTACTCAAACATTCTATATCAGTGATATCACAGAGTAATCATATTCATATATTATATTTTCCTTCAAAGACTAGATTTAAATCTGTTTAATAATACAGTTTAATTTAATTTAATATTTAATTAAATTATTCAGCAAATATTAATTAAACATTAACCAGTTGTGCTCAATTAATTGTTTATTAGGAAATTTTATAATATGAATAGATATATGAGGATTTGCTTAAATATAACATTTAAAACGTTTTGTTTAACAATAATGTGTTTTCAAATAGTGAAGGTAACATTGCATTACTTTTCATATCTTTTAATGTGAAAATATATTTGAAAGATGAACAGAATATAGGATTGCCATCCATAACAATAGGATTTTATACGTTACTTGAATGTATATTTAATTTGACAAAAGAAGGAATAAACTTTAGAGAAGGTACTATTTTCATACGAAAAGATATATTTTCAATAACATTGCCATTAAATGCATTAAAATGTGAAGTATTTTTTAAAGATGATGTGAATTCAATTGATTGTGAAAGTATAGCTGACGTTAACCATTATTTCACATTAAATAATCATTTGAAATATTTCACATATTTTAATAAACTATTATATCGGAAAAACGTTACTTTAAATGAAATCATATCAATTAATATTTGGATCAATACATCATTAGTCAAAAACAACGAATGCCACTCAAATAATAGGGACTACAAGTATAGACTGTAAGTTAAATATGATTTGAAAAAATTCTAAATTTAATTTCTATTTTATTAAATATAAATAATATGATTATATTTTATACTGGCGTGGATCACTGTTCACGAAAAACAAACACTAATAATTACGGCTCGGAAAAATCGATTTTAACCGAACAAGTTTTAAGGGTTTAAACCTCGGTTATACTAGTTTATTGCATTAATTGTATTAAAATAATGATTTTAAAAGATTAATTTTTTAACCGGAAAAATCGATTTTTATGATACTAACCGAAATAACAGAAAATTCAACATTTTAACAGATTTTCACAAATTATGATGAAAAGCCTATTGTTTTTAATAATTTACACGTGTTTTTGCTTATTATTAATTTGCCTTTTTTATTTAGTTACAGTTTAATTTGATAAATGAGTGCAAAATCAATATTTTGAGATTTCAAACTCAACCTCTCAAAGGAATATCTACCCCTAGAGTAACCCCAATTTTTTCAGATTTTGTCAATGGGCTGGAGCTCTCAGGAAAGTAGCCTATAAAGTTAAAGAGAAAGGCTTTTTAAATTTTATATATATGAGTCGACCGAAAAGATAAACCCAAATTAAACAAAATTTCTAATCGATAATCGACCGTATTTTATCTTTTTCCTGACCGAAATTTCCGAGCCAAACTAATAATACATTAAGCCTATAGCCATCATAGGAACTTAAGTCATGACTATATGAGACTAATATCATTTTATGTAATTTTAAAGTATAAAAGCATTATTTTAGACTTATTATTGTCAATAGTTTTCTTGATATCAATCAATTAGGGATTCATTTTTTCGGGAATATTCCGAAACCAAATATTAATGTTATATGATAAAAACAATAAAAAGATCATTATTAAATAGTTTTTATTGTCCCGATTTTTACAAGAAATTTACTAAATAGTTGAAAATTTTCGCGATTTTTGAAGTTTTACCAATTTCTCTTGAATAAAAAAGTAAAAATTTTCAAAATATTTTATAAAAATAATTATCAACTAAATGGTCTAAATCTAAAAATAAAAAAATTAGAAATATACAACTCATTAAATTTTTAAACTAATATAGGATCAACAACACTAAATTTAAGATTTATTTTATTAGTTTTTTTAAAAAAATACTTCTCGAATTTAATAGTTATTTAGCTTAAATGGTTTTATGTCCCTAAAAATTGAATCCCTAGCATTCAATAATGCTTTAGATTTCAAGCTTTAAAGTTTTATTTAAAGTAGCAACAAATTTAAACTGTAAATTATATTAAATAAAATAATCAATATATAATGTTAAGCTATGGTGATTCCTTAAGTTAAGCCCAAAGTGTTGGTTTGGCATGTAATATATTTAATAATTATATTTATTTCAGATACAATGCATCATATATGGTGTTTATTAATTCAGGTCAAACTTATAATTTTAATCATTTTCAATTGTTTAATCAAAAAACAATTAATCAACAAAACACATACTTTATAGAATATAGTAAGATATTAGTAAAATCGCTTAAATATCCTTACAGTACAGATTGTGGCGTCAATTTTGATAAATTCAATCAAAATAAATATACGTATTTTGATGAGTGTTTTGAGAAATGTTTGTTTAATTATTTTAAAACCTTTAAATGTATTCCTTGGGGTTATAATAGTCTAAAGATTTCAAGAATCAAAATAGAGAATAATAACGAAAGTATTAAATTTATTAAGACCTGTGAAGATAATCTAAACATAAAAATTGAAAAACTAGATTGTAGTCATTGTAAAAGAAATTGTGAACATGAATATTTCTCGTGTTATCTTTTATTCGATGAAACAGTTAATAATTCGCAAACAATTTATGATAAAATTATAATTAAACCTGATTTTAAACCTATTATTATATACAAATTGTCACCAATATATTCATTTGAAACTTATGTGTCAAACATTGGAGGACTGTTATCGTTATGGTTAGGCGTAGCTGTTATTGATTTATATTCTATTATGAAAAAGTTATTAATTTTTAAAAATATTATTGAAAATTTCTATAAATTATGCAAAATTAAACTTCAGTTAATGGCAGAAAAAGTTTATTTAATTAAATTAGTAATTATTATTTTGTATTATATTACATATATTGTTGAACATGTTTACAAATCTAATTGGAAATTGTTTTTTAACCTTATATGCTTTATTGGGTTTACGTACCAATCATGGCAACTGTCTTACGATTACTTATCATTCAAAACCACAGTAAGCGTTGCAGTTAATAAAATTTTTGACAAAAACAGAACGATTTCTTTTAAAGATATTCCTTCTATTTCAATATGTAATGATTTTCCAGAAAATTTAAAAACAAATATATATGATTATAATATATTTAATAAAAGAATCGAAAAGTTTTTTCTCAATACTGATACATACCTCATTTGTACGGTATCTGTAAACAGAAACTTAACTTTATGTTATAAAATAAGTGACGGACAAACTTTTAAATCAGAATATGATAAAATATGTATGGAGTATTTTAATTATAATATCAGCCAAATTATTCGATTTGACACTTTTTCTGCGTTCTATGAACGAGATATACTTATAGCAATTGATTTGCTTAATTATAAAGAAAATTTAAATTTTACATTTCATATAAAAAAAATTGAAAAATTCAAAGTTATCGTTAAAAAGTTTCGTATTTATTGGATAAAACTTTCTAAATTACATTTAAAACGCTTGAGCGCACCGTATGATACTTATTGTAAACATTATGTTAATGAGACCCGAACTGATTGCATAAACAATTGTCTTATAGACGTTTATTACAAAAATTATGATTGCATTCCATTATTTAATACTTCCTTTCAATTATATTATAAAATTAATTACAAAACAAATTTTCAATTCTGTAATCAAAGCTTTATATTAAATAACGCCATACAACAAATTATGCATAAATATAGAATATTTTGCGCGAGAACTTGTCTTAATGAATGTAATCAAGAATTATATTTTATCGACTCTAATGATGTATCGGCATATTTGGATGATATATCAAATTACAATGTAAGTTAAATATATATTAGGATTAAAATAAAATTTTTAGCTGTCCTCATAGAAGATATATCAATCTATTACTATTAAAACTGTCTTGTCTTTGTGTCCGCCGTCTAATATAAATAAAGGGATAAAGGAATTTACATAAATCTTATTTTAATATAAGGTTTTAGTATATTGCATATTCTAGTAGAAAATAGTATAATAGTGTATAAAATCCATAATAATTTCAATTGCCTTCTATAAAATCAGCTCACCATGAAAGATGTATCGTGAAATGTTTTCGATAGATATTAAAATATTGTACCCTTAGTAATAATATGGTTGAATTAATAATAAAATTTTAAAGTTTTTTGATTATATTAGTTTCATAATTATATTTCTTGCATTATAATTAAATTCATATTTTCAGGTAATTCGAGGTTCAATATATATAACAATGGCTTATTACTATTATCTCACATATACTTACAAACCAATGATAACATTTGATTATTATTTTACATATATTGGAGGATTAATTGGATTGTGGAGCGGATTATCATTATATGACATAAAAATTATTTGTATAAATTTGCTGAAAACAATGAATAAAAAATTTAATTATTGTAAATTTGATACTAAATTGACAAAATTGAGTTTAAAAAATTTAATGTTCAAATGGAAAAAGTATAGAGTAAGTAACAAAGTGAATAAAAAAAAATTTATTATATTTAGATATTTAACAAATTTATTTAGGCTATTGTTTTCTCCGTAACATCATTATATCTGCTAATTTATCCACTATTCAATATTTACAAATATTTCCAATTTAAAGCTGAGTTTAAAACGGAAGTAAATAATAACGATAAGATACCGATTCCAGCGATTTCTGTTTGCTTTCTACAGGAATATGTGGTAAATTTTAAAGACATATATTTGAAAAATTTTCAATATTATGGTAACTTAACAAAATATAAGAATGAATGGCTTTATAAATATACACATAATCAAAGTAAATATATAAAGAATAGTGTTTTAGAACAATTCAGTCGATATTTTTTTAATAAAAATATTTTTGGGAATTTTTACGGAGAATTGAATAACTCGTATCAGATTAATGGCTATAATATTAAGGAAATATTTAAAGTAATAAATGGTGGAACAGATAGACATTTTTTTCCATTGAAGTGCATAACAATGTTAAACATTGAAGATAAAAGTTTTAAACCAATTTTTTCAAAACCACTTAACGCCGAATTGTTTGCTTATATTTCTTCATATATTGCAAACTTGTTTGTTATAATTTTACACAGTTCTTGCAAGTTTGTTCCAATTAGTTATGAACAGCAGTTTGAAGTAAATATGTTACAAATACCGACTCATTACGAATACTATTCTATGTTTTCAATTGATTCGAAGAAGTATTTACAATATCCGTATAAGTCTAACTGCAATTATTATATTAATACTGGAAGCAAGTATTTCCGAGCAAAATCATACGAACATTGCATTAGAAATTGTATTATAATTAACTGTGAAAAATTATTTCATTGTCAAGTTTGGAATGTAACCGAATATCACACATATTTAGACGATAATGTAACGGATTCTGAATATTGTACACCAAAAATGAATAATAAATGCCAAGACTTGTTGAATAATTTAACAAAAAAATGCAATACAATTTGTCCCATTGATTGTGTTGACGAGTATTTCTATTTTACAAAAATATTATTTAGAACAAATTTAAATTCATCCAATAAGCTTAGTTTTAACCTTCAAATTGATAATAATATAGTTTTATTATCACATAAAGAAAAAGAAATCCAAACATTTGAGGATTTATTCAGTTATATCGGAGGGGTTTATGGAATGTGGTTTGGATTATCTGTTTACACATTCAAAGACTTAAACAATCAAAATATTTATCATCGAATAATAGTAATTTTAAATCGCATACTACTTTTAGTACTAAAACTTTATCATAAAAATATATAATTTATGCTAATTGTATATATTAATTAAAATGTAACATTTATTTTCTTTGCTTTAAACTTTGATGTTCAAAAATGTAGTAAAATTTAAATAATTAAATAATTTTTGCTAATATTTATTTTACCATTAAATTAGTAAATTGTTGGGATATTTACACCTGAACTCGACCCGAATCTGATAACGTTCAACCCGATTATCAAAATATTATTATAATTCTATTATTTTTGTTCCATTTCCTAAAGAATTTAACTGATAACAAAACTTTCTCAAACACAGAAATTTTTATAAGTTTTATTGTATTAATGTTCTTTTAGTTTAATGAGGTTTTTTTACAATTTTTTAAACCCGAAATGACTTTAACCTACATGTTTTGAGCCCGAACTCGATCCGACAAAATTTTCGGGTACCCGACCTAAACCCAACATTTCAGGTATCCGTTTACTAGTCTATTACATATATGTCAAAGGATAAGGTAAAGCAGGTGCTATTCGTTGATAAAACCGTATTAACCATCAGTTTTTGGGTAATAAATATCTGTGCAGGTGCTATATATCTTATGCTGGTTTCACTCAGAACACAACGAGACGTGAGTGGCGTCATAGCCTTAACAGTGCAAATCAATTAAGAACAAAAAAAATCGTTTGTTACATAATGTAACTAAACAGTGATATGCTTGCATACCCTTTCTTATTGTCGGCACTAACACCGTATATATTGCAATACTTATGCGTAGTAAATTAGTTGCGCTTAAATGTAAGGAAAGGTAAAAATATCATTGTAACAAAAAAACATGTTTAGTATCAGTGTTTTTGCATAAAGTAGTAAAATGTGCTTACATTATGACAAACATCCATTAATAAAACATATTAAGAAAGAAACGGTACTATTTTTTGGATTCGGAAGCACAAACATGTGTTTTGCGGGCACTAGAGTTTATTTTATGAGAGCATTCTTCCACCCTTACGTGTTAAGGCAAATTAATAGAGTAAAAGGTGATCAGAACATAAATAAAGGATTATAGATAGGGAAATCGTAAACAATAGAAACATATAATTATAATCCTTTTCAATCTTAAGTTTCATGCTTGCAATCTAAGCACTAGTATAATATAACTGATAAAACCTGTTTTTATATTTCCCTCTTTCTAAAAATAGACACTAGACAAATATCTACAGATTTTGTTCAGCTAACGATTTCTTTTTCCCGTTCAAAAACATATTTCACTACGATTCCTTAAGTGCCTATTTTTCGTTTACGCTAAACGTAATCTTTTTGAAGGCTTTTTTAAAATAAACTCTAGCAGAATAGCAATTACTTTTTTAAATTCACAAATTAAATTTTAATAACAATGTTATTCAAATAAGTAAATAAATAAATTATGACAAACTTAATGTTTACTAAATTTAACTGTTACGAAATATTATTCGACAAGTATGACATGTATTATTTATTGAATAATTATTTATAGATTACACAAATACACCAATAATATGTTTTTACACAAATTTTATTGAATAAAAATATGTAGAGAACATGAGTTTGTTAAGTGAGTTTTATAATTCGAGGCTTTAGTTCTTTTGCTAAATTATTATTTTATAGCATTGAAAAATCAACTTTATTATAAAAAATTTAAAAAAATATTTGAAAAATAATAAAATTTTATTACTATAATGCTAGAAATAAAGATACGGAAAAGTTTTTCATACTTTATAACTAACTGCACGAAGCGCTCTAATTCTGCAAACTGAACAGAAATCGGTGAACGTGGTGTTGTTTATCTTTTATAAAGTCAACAATACACAAATTGTTGCTAAGCGTACACTAGAGGTCGAAAACGGGTCCCGCAAAACGGGAGTGGGAATGGAAAATTGAAAATACATGCGGGAGCGGGAATGGA
>JAQGAW010000320.1:0-32854 GCA_034698025.1 Phthiracarus crinitus
TGAAATAGAGCCAACCATTAATCCGAACAAATCCAATGTGTATAGGAGGTCCGTTTGGAGGTGTTGGCGTTGGCGGAGACGTTGCAGGCAATGGGTGTGGTGGTGGAGTAGGGTCTATACCCTGTCCATGGTCTTGTTACTCATATCCCACATTAGACCCGCGACCAATTCCGCCATACAAAGACCTTGAGCGTCTTGCAAAATTACCGCGCGTTCGAACCATAATTTCTAAAAATATAAAAAAATTTTACAAAAATAATATAATTCTCTAAAATATACGCAAATAAATTGTGAGACTTCTATATCAAAATACTTATTAAAGAAATAGTATTGTTTTAATGCTTTATATCAAACTGAAAACTGTATGCTGAATGAATTAAAAATTAATAGAAGCCTTTATTTTATACTTTTTGAAATTTATGCCTAATAGTATAAAAAATATCGAAATGTAGTGTATTATGCCTCATATTACTAACTCTGACAAATAATATCAAAATTTAGTATTATATTCTGATGTCTAATAAGATCAAAAAATATTGAAATTTAGTTTATACTTACGAAATTATAAAACAATATATAAATTCTGAATATTAGTGGGATAGACCGTAAAAAATAGTAAAATTGAGTGGAATCTGACGCATATGACATATAATAGTATATTTCTATAGTCTATGATATCTAATATTAACCGAATATAGTTTATTATGACTAAAATATCTAATATATACAAATAATAGCACTAATAATGTTTCAATTTGAGTAAAACAAAATAACATGAGTAAAACTATTTCGATTTGAAATCAATCACACGGTTAATCATGTGTCCATATGTATTACTTTTGTGTGTGCGCTTAACAACAATTTGTGTGATCTTAACTCAACGAAAGCTAAAACCCAACCGAATTTAAATTAACAATACACTAACTGATGTGCTTTTTAAAACAAAAAATATTAAGCTATAAAATTTTTTCATTCAGACAATATTTATTAAAAGTATTAACTGCTTAAGAAGAAAAATAAAATATTGTTTTTCAACAATATAATAATTAAGTTAAATGAATTTAAAAGCAAAAAATATTTAATATACTAAATTCGGAATAAACTGAATTTAAATAGAATATAAACACAAAGTGAGCTCATTATGTATGTATACTCTTTCTTGTTTATTAGAGATGGTTTAAGAAGTTTAGTTGTGGAATTGAAATAATAGTTGACAATTAAAATTAATTACATAAAAAAGCAATTTTATTTAACTTCTACAAAATGATTAAATTTTAAAAAAAAGTATAATCAGCATTTTACGTAATTTAGTGATAACTTGTTTGAAATAAATAAAATTAGCGTTTAAGGTGGCATGGAGTTGGATTGAGAAAAAAATGGAGCTAATTGGAGTGGAAGTATAAAATTATTTTTTGAGTTGTTTGGCTGTAGTTGGCGTCAGTTTTAGATTATTTGCTTAAGTTCTTGCCGAGCTAGTGTTAAATCTTAATGGAGTTAGTTTAAGTTTGAGCATATAATTGTCTCAATTTTAATTTAAATGGCTAATAATATTAACTAATATCGCATTTGTGCGGTAATGTGTGACACAGAACTAAAGCTCACATCACGCCCATTTTCACAGAACATTTACATATTAAAAATTGACGTCACGTGAGCTTTAGTTCTGTGTCACACTTAATATGTTGTATTCGTGTGATTTAGTGGGGTATTATGGGGTTTGAGAGGGTTTGTTGGGGTTTGGTGATGCTTGATATGGTATGATGGGGTTTGATATTCTATGATAGGGTTTGATGTATTTCTATGGGATTTTATATGGATTTACGGAGTTTTATGGGGTTTGAAGAGGTTTAATTGTGTTTGATATGGTTTGATATGGCATGATGGGGTATGATATACTATGATGGGGTTTGATGGAATTTGATGGGATTTGATGTGGTTTGATAGGTTTCGATTGGAATACATGGGATTTGATATGGTTTTATGAGGTTTGATTTGATTTGATATTTGTTTATAGGGTTCTGACGGGGTTTGATTGGGCTTGATATGGTTTGCCGGGGTTTGATATGATTTTCTGGTGTTTATTATGATTTAATTGGGTTTGATATGATTTTATAGTGTTAGATTGGGTTTGATGGAGTTTGTAAAGCAAATAGTTTGTTTAAGATATTTGTTTATTAAGTTGTTTTGCAAAATACGTTTGGTATAAATAAAGTAAACTAAATCGTAATTAAAATGTTATTTTAAATTATATAATATTTTGGCAATAGTTTGAAACTACTTAATCATAAATTCTAGATTACAAATAAACTTAGTATAATAAATCAATTTGTAATTTAAAGATATTTAGTGCTTAAAGCATCTCCAAGTAACGAATCAGCTATCAAGTTTCCTAATCTCATATGTATATCCAGAGATAAATGGAATATCAAGTTTTCGGTGCTTAAATAATCCAATGTCTCCTTTCATATTAACATTTTTCTACCGTAATATGTCAGCTACTAAATGATAATCTTATTTCAATCTGATAACATTCCAAATAAACTTTATTCCATAAGTTAATGGTTTTTCATCGGTAACAACAGTAGTTTACAAATATCTCATATCTGGCAAATTTTTAATGCATTTCCTCCTACATTCGAATTGCTTCAATTCCCTGTGTAATGTTATTTGGATCACTTTGAATTTTTTCGCAGGATCCAACGTTCGGCTCCAACTCCTCAACCGTTACTCTAACTTCCATATCGTCTACAATGACAGATTGTTCCTTAGTAGTCATGATTATTCTGCAACAATTAATAATATCTAAAATAAATTAATGTTCTATTTTTTCACAAATTTTTAAATATTATATTATTGATAACATACCTCTAATATTTTTGAAATACTGAATATATCAAATAGTTAACAAAATAAGTTATCTATATTTATTCTCATATTAATATTACGCATACTTGAATAGAATTTTAATTAACACGTTACAGTTGCTACTTATTTATTTTATTAAATAACATAAAACAACAATATAAATAATATTTTGAACCTATAACTGCATCATTTACCGTCTCGATTTTTCATTGGAATTATAATAATTAAAAATATGAAAAACCGGGACGAAGAAGTGTATATCTTTGGCGGGGATATTAAATCAGATACATTTTAAAAATGTTTTTATGTTAATAGAACAAAATTTAAAAGTTTTTAGAACATAATAGGTATTTTTAAATTACAAATAACAGAATGTTGTGGTGGCAATAATAATAACTATTTAACAATTAATTAGCGATTAACAATCAAAAATCAATTTATTTTGATATTTTAAATTTGATATTTTGTAAATGTATTTCTGCTCGAATAAATCCTTTTAATTCCATCCAGTAATCAACGAGATTTATTCAGTGTGTAAGATTAATCTGAATTCCTTCGAACTAAGAATAATCGGACACACCAAATAATCTATTTTCTAAATTCGATTCAGAACATTTCCTATTACGGGCCCTATTTCTTCGACTTCGGGTTCCCGTTCTACACTTCTATTTAGTTCATTTATTTCAATGGCATCGGGTACATTCGCTCCCGGTCTGTTTCTTGAAATTACAATTCTATACAAATACTTTGATATACAAACCAAACAAATAATCAGAATCGCAATGCTTAATAAAGTTCAGAATACAACAACAATATATTGCGTAATATAGTGCATGCGTTTAGGGATTAATATGGTAACAATTTATTGGTCTAGGTTTATGGAATCTATGGAATCATTTAATTCGTTAAAATTTACACTGATGTTAGTTATACTTTTTATGTTAAGGTTAAGTAGAAAGGACCATTCAGGATTAAACAAAACATCTGATTGTAAACGTACTTGTTGTCCTTGATATTCCATTCCATCTATTGAAAACCATACGATACTCTTTATCGATATTACGTAATTCGAACTGTCGCGCGTTTTATCGAAAATATTTATGATTTTTATAACAATAGACAAAACTAACATTAGCTTTTTAATTTGAACACTGTTCTTCATTCGACCACTACTTACGGCGACCAGACTTATATAGCGGCCCACTCTTTCTGATGGCGACTCACTAGTACTGATGTTAGTCTACTGTGATGTCGACCTATTGATAGCGGGCCACTAAAGTGGCGATGACCTGAGATTTGTGCCCCGATCCTGAACGCTGCGACAACTAACATAGCACTAACCTGTAGGTACATATGGCTGCGAACTGACAGCTTCTTTTAGTTGACAGCGATGGCTCCGAAGCTATGATCCCGGACGATCCAAAAAAATGTTAAGCATCTGATCAGAGAATCAGTCACAATAAGTGCCACGTATCTCACTTTACCACATTGTTTCAATTTTCAAACTTTATTTAAAATAAATTTTACATTAAAAAAATCGCATACAAAATACACACAAAATTACATTAATTTATATAATTTAATAGCAAACATGTGGTTATTTTCAATTAAAAATTAATTTGTAAAAATAAGTATTATTTTACATTTTAAAGGAAATTAGTTTAATTAATTTATTAAATAACATAAAGCAACAATTTAAATATTATTTTGAACCTAACTGCATCAATATGATTAAAATTCAAAATGTTTAGTTAACACACTCAAAAAAATTTCTTTTGAATAAAGGAAGATCAGATTTTTTATTTTTAACATAAAAAACGTCAAAAATTCATATTAGCAAATAATATTAAAAATATTTTCTTGTATTTTATTTTTGTTTAATAATGAAATTAAGATGCATAAATAACAACTTTCTTCTTTTGTAACATATAATTGTGTGCGACACGCTATTGTTTAGCGATTTGCAGATTGTTCAGTATAGTGTTAACATTGCCACTATTGATAAGATCACGTTTAGAATCGTTCAGTGAATCAGTTTTTAGTTATTTGTTAATAAAATGTTTTGTATTGTAGTGTGTATAACGAAATACACTTTAATAAAGTATATTTTGGAGTAAAACTAAAGATTGGCATATTCCGTTATTTTATGACGAAATATCTGTAAAAAGTTGCAAAAAATTGAATTAAAACCGTTTAAACTGCGGCATAATCCGTTATTTTATTAAAAAATATCTGTAAACAATGGGAAAAAATACAATAAAAACCTATTATACTGCGGTATATTCCGTTATATTTTTGGCATATTCCGTTATAATCAAATTTTTATAATGATTAATTTAAATTAAAATGATTAATAGAATTATCCTCATCTAAGAGCGGAATATATGCCGATTTAAATTAACTATATTACTTATACAAAGAAAAGAAAATGTTTAAATATAAATTTTAAAGTTAGTTTTCTGTGTGGCATATGCCGCTTTAAATAATCAAATGTATTACTTACAAAACATTAAATTATAATGATTTAATATAAATTAACAAGACATAACGAAAATAATAGGAGCGAGCGATAGAAAAGAGCGAGCGACCAAAAACTATCATAACTTAAAAATGAAGTAAGATATTAGGACCGTTTCGATCTTGTTTTTATTATGAGTGTTAAAACATTAGAATCTTTAGAAATTTGGATTAAAATGAATTTTAATAACTTTAATTTCAAATTCATACTGTAATTTTAATTTGTAAATTATAACATTCATATTGCGATTAAATTATTTTCCGGGCTTTAGTTAACAACAAAATCTTAGTGAAAAACAGTAAAATTCAAAATCTTAGTAAATTATATAACATAAAAATAAAATTTTACGCATTAAACTCATATTATAACGATTATACTGACGTAAGATAATAGAATATTTTGTTTGGTTTTAATCATAACGTAATTGGAATTGATTTAAGTTTTTATATATAAAAAATAACACATTAACACTTAACACATGGTAATTAAATCATACAATTATTGTAGTCTATACTCTTCTGTTATTGTATTATAGGTTAGTATTGCACAATAACAGTAACGTTATATTGCTTAATACCATATACTATACTAATATTTGAAATAAACGCCATTTTTTCGGTTTGAACTGATTCAATATGAGTGCAAATGATATGGTAATCATGGACAGAGAGAAACACGCGTATTGTTTGTGTCTTCACGTAAGACCTGCCACCATATTTGTGGCACTCGTTAATTTGGTATGTAATACTGTATATGCACACTTATATCAATATGACATATCATATACCATATCGTATTGTCGTATTGTTAGGGCGGTTCGTTAATCTGCGCTATCGTTACACTGGCGCTCATATCATATGGCGATAATTCGTACTGGAATTCGATGACTGAATCTCAAAGATCGACGTCAACCACACTCGCGATAGTGATATACATGTTGTTGGCTGCGGTGTCAGCGATGCTTCTCTATGGCGTACTAAAGTCAAAACCGACATTCATTTTGCCATTTTTTGGCATTCAATTCATTGATTTCTTGTTTACTTTACCACAATTTCTGACTTCTCTTTACACTCAACCGAACACAACAACAGTATCGTACAGTTCGTGGGAACGACGTTCGAACTCGTTCTTCGATATGAGACACTTGTGGCCGAACGCGTCTCCAAACAACATTTACACCTCATCTTTGCTGTTCACTACTATTGTGGTTCTATTCAAAAGTTACTTTCTTTGCGTTATTTGGAAATGCTATCGTTATATGCGTATGAAAGAGGTTGTACTACCGCTACAATTACCATATAATCATCATATTTCTAATGACGTAAGTTATTTGAAACGTAAACAACATTATGTTTGTTTGATTACTAATTGCTGTGATTATCGATAGTTAATGGTACCGACAATAATGGTTCCGCCGCCACATCTGGCGCCACCCGCTTATGAAGAGGCGACTAAGTATACGTCACCACCTGATTATGAAACGGCAATTAAAAATGATGAGTTTAAGTCAGCACCAAATAATGAATCTCATTCGAGACAATCGTCCGATCAAAACACTCAAACTAATGTTGCATTTAATTCCGATACAAACAATGTGTAGTTCACCATAGATTTACATCGTTTAATGTTTTTATTTACCATTATTATAAATTAAGCAGTTTTAATGAATTTCAAGAAAATTTTAACCCCAAATAATATGATATTTATCAGATCTTTATAAATTTACAGTATATTATAAAGCATATCATAAGCACTAAGTTCTATAATCAGTGAATATTATTGGTTTGATGTTTATTATGCAAATTACTCAAAACTAAGTTTTAGGACAAACTTATTTACATGTAACGTTAAAATTATTTTAATCAATCATGACTTCAAATAGCATTTACTTTATGATAAAAATTCTTTAAAACACTAAAGGAAAAAGTGATTTTGAAATACGAAAAATGATTAATAATTGAATGAACTCAAGTCGTAATTTTTTTGAAAATTATATCAATTATGATTATGATATTTAACTCAATAATTCTATTCTAGTCATTAGACATGCATATATTTTATGTTTTGTTACACAACACTTATTTAAATTGTAAATTTAAATTAATATTATAATATTTAGTGCACAATAAAAATATAAATTATACATTGAAAGCTTAACAGTATAGCAATATAAATATTGTCGATTTTTGTTGAGCTTCATTACGTGTCGATAACAATGATATCTTCATTTTTGTTGTCGGATTCGATTCCATTTTGTGTTTCATTTTCGCTGAAATCGTGATTGATTTGAGGTGTGTTTCCAGCACTTCCTAAATTGGATTCGTCAACATTCTTCAATAACTCATCGTCACTAATATCTTCTGCGTCATCGATAGCGATCTCATTAACGTTTTTACTATTTCCAGTCGCAAAATCCTTCGATAATTTTTCTACAACTCCTTCCAGATAACTATTAACGGCTTTCACAACTTGATTACTTGGTGTGAAAAAATGTTGGCTCTTTTGGCTCAATAAACGCAATGCTCTCCACGTAAAGTTGCTGTTTGAACAAATTTCGTGTCTTTGCTTACCATTAGCTTTAAGAACATTTTCAAAAAACTTTTCAACGGTTGGCGTGAAAACACGTTTTTTCGATTTACACGCTTCCCAGTTATCGGGACATAAATTCCATATTTTATTGAGCTCTGCGTTTCCAATTATAATCCTTTTCGAATCGTTAGCCGCTTTCAATTCGTCACCCAATTTTCGTTTTCGCATATATGTAGCCTTAATACTGGCCTCAACCTTCTTCAGCTCTGCTTCATTATCGTTAACTTCCTTTAAATCAGGACATCCTTCGTTTTTCCATGTACTCCAACGTACCTCACGTTCGAGTACGAGTTCGATTGATTTCCGAACTTCAACGCCATTTGGCGGCGTTTCTTCGATCAGACCGTTTACTTTATCTGTTGTCTCCTTAACCCATAACTTTTGTTCGTCATTTAATTGTTGACTTTCCTGCTTAAACTTTACTTCACTCGGAAGATATTGAAACAAAATCAAAAATTGGATAAGAATATATCGCCTAAAATTCGAATCACTTAATTGTAATTCAAGCAGCTTTTGGTTCGTGAGGTATTTAGCAAAATACAAATTGTCTTCGTTAGTGATGTCAAGTCCCAAGCCTTGAAAATTAGTACACGACGCGGGATCCAGTTTAAAACTGGCGAACGCTGACAACACATCATTGCTATAAGATTGCAATTGTTTCCAAATCGTGCGGTTATAGCAAATCGTAGGATTGCGAAAAAATTCCTGTAACTGCCAAAACTTGCGATAAAAATTGTAATCGACTTGAATGCCTTCGGTTTCCTTCATTTCTCCGTCTTCTAGTGTCTGCATCGCCTCATTCATTATCGATTCAGTTAATACTCCATCCTCTTGTAACGCAAATGCTGTCGCGTTTTCCTGATTAAACTCCGAAATTAAATTCAATCCCGATCTCTCGAATAAAGGGAAAAATCTGGCCAGAAATACTAGAATACGGCCACAAAACACAGTATTTTGCGAACGAGACAATCGTCTCAACAAATCATTACATGAACGCAACATTTGATTCTTAACGTGTTTGAAAAACGTGTCTTCTTTCCAAATATCGACTCTTTCCTCAATCAATACAAATAACTGCTGGCACTCGTCTAATGTCCTGCAATCAAATATATCGCTTAATAGCATAACTGGCAAATTACCAGAACATGTCTCATGTTTTGCCGCTAATATCGACAAATTCAACAAATTATTGTAATTATCGATTTGAAGCTCTTCTTCCTGTAAAATTGAATAACAATTTACCGGTAATTAATAATAATGTTTATAGCTATAAACACAAATATGATGAATGATTACATACAACAGTGAACTGTTGTAATATCTCTTTAAAAGAGGTGTCAACCAATTGCTTCAAATCATTCTCTAAACAATATTTGTTATCATATTTGTTAATATCGCATATTTCAATCAATTTTGATATATTTTCCGATTTAAGCGATTCCCGAATCCATGTCTAATGAATTAAAAACATGTTTAGTTAACTGGTATTAAAAGTAAATATCAGTAAAATAATAAAGAATACGAACCAACACTTGATTCCGAATTTCGCTTAATTCAACCATATTTTTAAGTTAACAGCAATCAAATTCAATTGAAAATGTTTGAAACAACGTTCACGGAAAGTCACGTGTGATTAGTCTAAGAACAACACGCACGCACTCAAACGCACTCACAGTGAAACTCTCCCTTCACTCACACTCACACTAGTCTAACACTAACTCAGTCCTCATTCACTCATTCACTTTAGTATCCATTTTCAACGCTATATACTGAACCACTTTTAGTACTGAAAACTCCAAACAAATGTTAGATAACAATGATCGTAATGGCCGTCAGTTTGAGTTGATGTCCGATATATATTTAATTTAGAATTAATTGCGCGTTTATGTATGATATTTGTTTATTAAAGTTAATTGTGTGATACTATAATGATAATTAGCATAACTAATTAACTTTAAATGTGATATGATATTGATATGCGTTTAACGATACGAGTATTGATGCACTAAATTGTGATATAATGGGTAATTGGATGTGTTGTGTGAATCGAGATCACTCACGCAAACCCAACGCACCAAATGTGGTCGATATCCGCCAAAACCCTCAGTTAGCGCTCCATATAAACGACATCCAAGTAGTGACAGCTCCGCCACCAAACCTGATCACTCAGAATGATCTCAGAAATGGACCAAATATAGGCTCTCAAGCATCCAATTCATTGCCACCGCTGCCATCATCAGCAGTTGACGTTAACGTAGATAATAGTGCCATCAATTCAACAGTAAATACAGCTAATGGTAAAGTGTTTGTGGCGCTCTATGATTACGATGCGAGAACTGACGAAGATTTGAGCTTTAAAAAGGGCGAGCATTTGGAGATCATTAACGATACACAGGGCGACTGGTGGTTCGCCAGGTCTAAGGCTACTCGTCATGAGGGATATATACCATCTAATTATGTCGCAAAACTCAAGTCCATCGAAGCCGAACCGTTAGTCTGTTTTATATTCATTTTTATTAAATCTATGTTTCCTATTATTTAGGGTTAGTTTTATTATTTTGATTATTATTTATGTGAGCGTTTAAACTTTAAACGACCGCAAGTCATCATTATTTATTATTTTAAGCTATGATCCAAATTCGATTACTTTAAGCAAAATTGATCGCATCTTATTTTCTCACAATGTTTTATCTGTTTTATTGATCGATTAAACGCATGATTTTGATTTGGGTTATAAATATTTTTTGTATAAATTTAGCATTAGTTTTGAATGCATTTTTAACTTTGAAATTGGTTTGCATTTTTGATGCTTTATATAATACGTAATTCAATACTCGGAATACGTCTCCAATTAAATTATAATTGAATGTTTTATTTGTGTTTAATCTTTAGTTATAACTAATGTCCGGTACTTACTAATTATGATGTGTTTTGCGATAGCGATAGCGATGCATGTTTTCCAATATTTATTTGGGCGATAAATACGCACTGTATATACGCTTACTATAGATTTGTTTTGATTATTAACCGATTCGCGAGCAAAACAACAAATTGATTACCAAAACTCATTTTCCTTACTAATGATTTTAGTCCATGACCTAATATATTACGCAGAATAACTGTGCAATTATTATTAATGTTTGTCGCAACTGTCAAACGCAATGTAAATAGAAATATAAATTAATTATTTTTTAAGCTTATATTATACGTTAGTTTAAATTGTAATGATTTTCGTTACATCTTATCGCATATAAGTACTTGGAATCAATTCAATTCAATTTATCTCTAAAATCTAACTTATTATTAAGTACTTATTCAAAATTGTTGTTTACCATTGGTTTACTTGTAATTAGAAAATTATATATATATTGCTAATATCATCGATTATATTAGTTTTTGGTTTTTAAAAACAACAAAATATTTTCAATTTAAAAATTGTTTTCATTTTTAATAGATATATCCTTGTTTTATTTTTGGCTCACACGTTAATTAAACTAATATTATATTATCTAAAAAGTGAGCTTCTCTTTAATATTCATTTCTTGTTTTCAACTAATAATGGGAGAAATCATAGTTCAGCTCTTTTGACCTCAAGATTTTTAAGCTCATTAGTTAATCGAAGAGATGTTTTAAGTTAGTGATGAAAATGATTTTGAATGGTTTTGATTGTGAACCCAAACCACAAACCATTTGTTAAAAACGTTTAATGATTTGATACAGTATTTAGAAATAACTTTTATTAGATTCACATTTCCTCCTATTTATACTTTGCATTTTATTTTTGTAAAAAATCTCTTTTTTGCCCAAATTGTTTTTTTGCACAAAATATAGTTTGGTTGATACAAATAAGAAATAAAAAAGTTAAAATAATCGCTAATGTTTTTAATCAAATAAACCACAATTTGGGAGCAATGATTTTTCTATAAAATCTCTTGGCTTTCGTTTAATTGGTTACTAAGATATAATGAAAACTCGAGATGGAATCGAATCTTGATTTATATATTTACTGATAAAGCATTTATTAGTCAAGCATTAGTTTATTAACTTAAGTTTATTAAGTTAGAAATTAAATAAAAATAATTATTATATAATGGACATAAATATCATAATTGTATAATTATATTTAAATATTTTAATTGGTTCTGTCTATAAAATATTAGTTTAATAGGTCACAAAAAATGTAAAATTTAGTTTTTGAATGAATGGATGGATAGATATTTTATTATTCAAACTTAAGACAAAGGCTATTATTCAGAAAACCAGAAATTTAAATAAATAGTAAACATTAGGCTGATTGACATTAATGATTGTTAACAGATAAGGCGAGACATCGTCTATCGTATTCCTGTTTTTAAAAATAAACCTTTATTTATTAAATTGTAAAATTATTTGTTATATTTTAAATTTATTTTCCTATTCATATAATAAAGATTGAATTGAATTGTAGCTCATATCACGTAATTTTTAGATTATAATTTATTAATTCCAAAATAGAATGGAAATATAATTTAATAAATTAAATGTTAAAAATTTGATTTTTATGTTTCGTAAAAATTTACATTACGTAATCTTTAAATTGAGTTTAATGGAATTTTGACATTGTTTCTTGGAATTAATAATTTTGATTATCATATTACATATTATTAAAGTATTTTTAAAAATTTATTTATTAAAACGTTAAATGATAATTTATTATTTTATTTTTGGCTATACATTGTATAAACTTTTAACTATTGGTTTTCAAACTATTTTCAAAATAATCGCGACTTTTTATTCAGAAAGAAAAATCTCTTAAGAACTTTAATAATTTGAATGTATCCATAAATTAACCGAAATTTTAATTAATCAAAAATTCAAAACGTAATTAATTTAATGGAGATTTTAGAAACGCTTTTTTCTGTATTGTTTATTCTATGTGGATATAGTTTAAACTAAAAAGTTTATAATGTTTAAAACTTGATCTATTATATACTTGAATGAATTTGAATCTCGTTTGTTATGAGTTATTATATATAATAAACTAACGTAAGAGAATAATAATAATAATTGCATGCTTTGTTGACTACAATTATTACTGAAGTCAAGTTCTACTTCTTGTAAATATATATATATTATTTTAAGAGTAATACTCTTTGCAGAGTAGTTTTGCATTTCATTCATTTTATTATTTTATACATTATGTATTTATGATTTGGACAGCTTTTTATAACGCTTTTGTGTTTCATTGACAATCAATTCATTAGACGCGTATAAATGGTGTGTGATTTTATTGTATTCTGTTTATTGTGAACGTTGTATCTTAAGTTTATTAAAATTAGTGTTAAAATGCATGACATTAATTGTAATAATCATAATCACAATGCATTAACTAATTCTAACAGTTGGAAACGAACAATAGATTGTGTTTTGAAGCCAAATTCAATCTCTCAGTCGCAAAATGTCTCAACACTAACACCTGAAAACTATGTGTAAATCTATTTTAATTGGTTTTGAAAGTTTTTACATTTTTTATTTGATTTGATTTGATTCTTGTAATGCATTTCATTTATATAGTGAATTCTGGTTTTTCATTTTTATCAAATAATGCAAATACTTTTATTTTGAAAATACAAATGACAGTTTCGTTTTGATACTGGTTTAATGAAAACATATCGAATTAATTGTTTTCGAGAATCGTTATGCATATTCATATATTCATAACCGGAATTACCTTCAAAATGTTTTTCAATTAATTTTCAGTTTTTAAATTGTGTTTATTATTTATAGAGTAATTTAAAATGGTTTGATATATGTATAAATATATTTAATTTTTTATAGTTAATTCTTTTCTTTATTGACCATTTTGTTGCTAAAATAACGGTTAAAGATTTAAAGTTTTGGCCTAACTTTTTCTATTTAGCAACAAAAATTTTTTACAATAAAGGAAATAATTATCTATAATAATTAAATATATTTATTAGCGATATTATTCAATATATAATTTTACGTTGATTTTCTGTGTGCAGTAACGGCTACATTACGCCATATAAATTAAAGGGAAACGTTAACCTAAAAAAATAAACATTTTTGAGAGTATGATGTTTTTTGGATCTGATTTGTTAATGAGATCGTATCAATAATCTTCGAAACATTTAGCAGAACATTGTGGATGCTATTAAAAGCGTTGATATAACCCATTAATGTTTCCCATCGAATGTTTATTTCTTTTTAATCATTTTTGTTACTTTCATTTGCAAATACGATTTTCTCACATTTCAAGAAAATCAACTTATTTGATGAATTTTTATACACTAATTATACAGATTATAATTTCAACTTAAATTAACCAATAAAATTTAGATTCAAATTTACATTTTTTAATTTGAAAATTTTTTTCCCTGAAATTTTGCACAAATTTGGAGTTAAATGATTTAATTAAAAATATTCGGCTTTCATAAATCAAATTATAACTCAGATTATTTCTAGTTGACATAAAATGTCAATAAAAATGTTCATTAACCCAAATTCTAAGATTAAGAATTGAGTTTCACATTTAATTTAAATTTCAAATTGATTTGTAAATGCGAATCCAATATCCAATATGTTGTGTTTGTTACGTTTAATTAAGCATTATGGCTATAGTTCTTTGCTCATTAAACCTGCAAATCTTAATTGTCTTTTGTATTTTGTTTTGAATCGAGCTGTTCGTTATTTTTAATAATGTTGTATTAAATGCTTGAACTGATAAATATATCACTTTGAAATTATTTATGAATTTATTAAACGAATTTGATTTTCGTTGAAAATTAGATGGTACTTCGGAAAAATCAAGAGAGTGGAGGCCGAGAAGAAGTTGTTGCTTCCGGAGAACGAACACGGAGCGTTCCTCATTAGGGACAGCGAAAGCAGACGCAACGACTTTTCGTTGTCGGTTCGCGATGGAGACACTGTCAAACACTATCGCATTCGCCAGTTAGACGAAGGAGGCTTTTTTATCGCTAGAAGAACGCCATTTCGAACGCTTCAAGAGCTGGTTGACCACTACAGCAAAGATGCGGATGGTTTATGCGTTAATCTGCGTAAAGCGTGCATACAAATCGAAAAGCCAACGACGAGTGGTTTGTCGCACAGAGATCAATGGGAAATCGATAGATCATCGCTGAAGTTCGTTCGTAAACTGGGTCAGGGACAGTTCGGCGAGGTTTGGGAAGGAATGTGGAATAACACCACACCCGTTGCTATTAAAACACTTAAGCCTGGTATGCTAACAGATTTTTATTTTCATTCACTACAATACTTTATAATTGAATACGTTTTCAGGTACAATGGACCCAAAAGACTTTTTAGCTGAAGCTCAAATTATGAAAAAACTTAGGCATCCAAAGTTAGTGCAACTTTACGCGGTTTGTACATTAGAAGAGCCAATTTATATAATAACTGAGCTTATGAAACATGGAAGTCTTCTCGAGTTTTTGCAAGGAAAGGGAAGAATCCTTAAATTACCGCAACTAATAGATATGTCCGCTCAAATCGCTGCTGGGATGGCTTATCTGGAATCGCAAAATTATATTCACAGAGATTTAGCAGCTCGTAATATACTTGTCGGTGAAAATAATATCGTAAAAATTGCTGATTTTGGTTTGGCGCGACTCATCAAAGAAGACGAATATGAAGCTCGCGTTGGCGCACGTTTTCCTATTAAATGGACCGCACCTGAAGCCGCTAATTATAGCAAATTTAGTATTAAATCTGATGTTTGGAGTTTTGGTATTCTGTTAACAGAATTAGTTACGTACGGACGCATTCCTTACCCTGGAATGACTAATGCAGAAGTATTACATCAAGTCGAACATGGCTATAGAATGCCATGTCCTCCAGGTATTATTTAATTAAATTTTCGCTCTGTTTCCATACGCTTATAATGCAATATTTTTGAATAGGATGTCCTCAAGCGTTATACGAGATAATGCTTGAAAGCTGGCATAAGGACCCATTCAAAAGGCCGACATTCGAAACATTGCAGTGGAAACTCGAAGATTTTTTTACTCTTGAAGGTTCTGAATATAAAGAAGCTTCGATAGCATATTAGCTAATTATGTAAATTTGTTCATTGTTTTTAATCATTACATTTGTATTTAATTATTGTGCTAAACTATTGTCTTATTTTATTTTCAACAACAAGTGCTATAAAAGTATTAAATCTTTTTAAATACCATTTTTGCCACAAATTACCGTAACATGAATATACACTTAACTACTATATGATAGTTTTATGCAAGCTATGCATACAATTGTTTATTATTTAATTTTTTAAATAAATATTTTATTGTAATTTAAATAATTTACACTTCAATATAATTAATTATTAATTATGCATAAATAATTTCTGTATATCTACAAAAGCCAAATATCCTATTATGAAAAATTACAATTTCACTTATTTATAAGTTAAACTTAAAATTATTGAATGAACTGAAATAAGTTTTTAAATGAATTTTAAGTAAAGTTGCAATATTGATATCGATTACGATTATTCTATTTATTTAAACTTATATATACAAGACTTCATAACATAATTGTGAATTTGTACAACAAATTGAAATAATAAATTAAATTGTATATTATTTGATAAGTGGTAAGTTAATTGTATAATATCATTACACATTATATGCCACATATGATGTCCGAAAGAACCGTATTGTTAATAATGATCAAATGATTGGGTATTAACAACTTCGAACAAAAAATGTAAACAATTTTAGGTAAATTAAAATGTTAACAAATAATTTTTCTTAATACAGAAATCAAAATCAAAAGGAAATAAAAATTCATAATTTCGAAAATTCGATCAAACACCTTAAATCGAATGTGCTTTTAATTCTATACATGAATTTTTTAAGTACATATTATTATATTTCAACCTTTTTAATAATCACTTCTAACCACGGAAGTTAGGAATACTGAAAATTATCACATAATATAATATTTTGTAAATTAATTAGTATATATTAACTAAAAGTATTTATTTATTTAACTAAACTAAGATTAACATGAATTTATTTTAAAATTTTAATAATAATTCTTAAAATGTAAAAAATATAATGAAGTATTTGTTATTTTAGTAATCAATTCTAAATTAAGATGATTAGTATATTAATTTATAATCTATAATTAGTCTGGTAAATGTTATTAATCCATAAATTCTTTATATTTAGTGACACATAGGACTGCGTGCGCAAACCGATTCATAATAATGTACAATATTGTTCCATATAATATCGCGAGCATAATAATATATTTAAATTTCATTTTGTCTATTACAGAAGTTTTTTAAGAATTATGATTAAAATGTGTTAAAGATAATATAATTTTTTATACATTATTTATTTTGAATCGGTTTCTAATTTAAAGCCAAAACTTTAATTTGTTAACTTAATATATTTGAATTTAATTAAATTACTATTGTATAGTTTAAATTGGAATTTTAAACTTTATCCTAGAATTTAAAATTATACGGTAGTTATTTCTAAAATAAGATTTTTATTAATTGCTAAAATAAACGTGTTGTCTGTAAAACTCTATAATTTAATTTTTATTAATTATTTTGTTTATAAAATAATAATATTAGAAAATTATTATTATTGACGTAATAATAACAGACATATGGGATGTGTGGCACATAAACAAAATTGCGAGTGATATGTCTGGACTCCAGTAACTGTTCCATATATGCACAGTTTTTACAGACGCTTTCGTGCACATTATTAGTCGTGTTACACAGCATTGCATTATTATAACGTGTTTGATGTTTGCTAGACTCTAACTGGTATGTGCACAGTATTCGCAATATTCTCCACGTTGTATCGTTGAATCGCTAATATCGTATCTGATTTATTTGTGCACACATACTGTATAGTGTATACCATACATCATACAGTACAACATACAGCATACAACATAAGACCATAGACCTTACACCGGCATCAATACATTATTATATTTTATTATATTAATTCATTCTAACATATGGATTATTTTTAGATTGTTTTAATCAATTTTAAAGGTAAGCGTTTATCACATAAATGTATTTAAATGGTTTTTAATGTGCATATCATATACTGTAACAGTAAACAGTAAACAGTACTGTTAATAACAATAATTTAGTGCTCTTAGAAATCATATCACAATAATTGAATTTTACGATCAATTACAGTGATTTAGTATTAGACAATACACTATTAATTAGTGGAAATGGTTCTTGATTTGGATCTGTTTCGCGAAGACAAGGGCGGAGATCCGGAAAGAGTTCGGTCTAATGTGAGAAATCGTTTCGCAAACGTTCAATCAGTGGATGATGTGATCGATTTGGACAATACGTGGCGCAAAACTCGCCATAATTTGGATCAACTAAATAAAGCTAAGAATCTAATATCTAAAGAGTATGGCAATAAAATGAAACAATTGAGACAATCGGGAAAGGGTTCGATGGAAGAGCAGACCACGAATGACGCGTCAAATGTGTCCGCAAAGAAAACTGCTTTTGATTTAAATGGCTTATTAACAAAAGTGAATGAAATCAGTGAAGAAGTGAGTCTCGATGACTTGAAATATCTGCGACAACAGGTGGAAGAGTTGATTATAAGCTCGAATCAGCAGTTAGAGGAATACGAGTCGCGAAGAAACGATATATTGAGGGAAATCGGGAATCTATTACATCCCGATGTGTTTATTTCTAATAATGAAGACGAAAATCTAGTTATTAGAACGTGGGGTGAAATTATTCCTAAAACTGCTAATACATTATCTCACGTGGACTTAATTCAGATGATTGGAGGCGTTAATAGTGAAATGGGATCAGAAGTTGCCGGTTCTCGCGGTTACTTCCTATTGGGTCCTTGTGTTTGGCTGCAGCAGGCATTGATTCAATACGCGTTGCAGTTCTTGGCTGACTCTGATTATCAACCTATATATACGCCATTTTGGATGCGAAAGACGTTGATGGGTCAAGTGGCACAACTCAGTCAATTCGACGAAGAACTTTATAAAGTTATATCAAGCAAATCAAACGATGACAGTGAAGATAAATATCTAATCGCAACGTCAGAGCAGCCGATATGCGCTTTGCATAGAAATGAATGGCTAAACCCTTCAACATTACCAATTAAATACGCTGGTTATTCGACATGTTTTAGGCAAGAAGCTGGTGCTCACGGCAGAGATACTCGCGGTATCTTTCGAGTTCACCAGTTCGAGAAAGTGGAACAATTTATTGTGTCTGCGCCCACCAAATCATGGGAGCATTTTCACGAAATGATAGAAAACTCGGAAAAATTTTATCAAACTTTAGGCATTCCTTATCGAATTGTTAGCATAGTTTCTGGTGCTCTAAATAATGCGGCGTCAATGAAGTACGACTTGGAAGCATGGTTTCCGGGTTCTAACGCTTTCAGAGAACTAGTTTCGGTATCAAATTGCACGGACTATCAGTCACGACGACTTCAGATTAGATTTGGTCAAACGAAGAAAATGACGGGACAAGTAGAATACGTGCATATGCTTAATGGGACGATGTGTGCGATTACCAGAGCTATTTGTGTGGTTTTGGAAGTTTATCAAACACAACAGGGCATCAAAGTTCCCGAACCGTTAAAACCTTTTATGCCGCAGAAGTATAAAGAATTGATACCATTTATAAATACATTACCGGCGAAATAACTGTAACGCAATTTATTTGATAAAAAAATAATTAAATATTTTAAATTTTATAAAAAGCTATGAGGATATAAGCATTCTATTGATTTGAGTTTAATATTTAAACAAAATTTTTTAATCATATGCTATAAGTGTTTATACAGTACAGTATATATGATGATAACAATAATAATAAAGAAAAAGATTTTAATACTACGGTAAGTAATAATACATTAAATTATCGATATATATCTCTTGCTCAGCATTATTACAACTATTATCGTTTTGTAAAGAATTAAGTAATAGTTATTAAAAATTAAAGCGTTCTATTTATGTTTTTGTCGATTGTTTTCATTGTTGTAATAAAAATTTTGCATTTGATGTATTGTTGAAATAAAAAGCTAAATTTTAATTGTTTACAATATTAATGTTATTTAGTAATTGCTTTTCCGTTTATAAACAACTTTTCATTTTATGCATATTACTAGATAAACACTTTTTTCACTTATGCTCTATGAGTACGGATTAGACTAGTAATCGGGTACCCGAAATGCCGGGTCCGTTACCCCACAAATTTGTCGGGTTCGGCTCAAACTGTTCTGGTCGGGTCGGATTTTTTAAAAATTTTTAAACAAACCAGAATTTTACCATAAAACTTAAAAAATTTTTGCAAAAATTTAAAATATGACATTAAATTTTATATACAATTAATAATATTTAATTATTTAGTATTAATATCTATTTTTAAGAAAATTTTACTAACTGTTGAATTTTTTTAGAAAACTGCAAAAATTATATTAGTAGAATAATAAAAATGTTTTGATAATCGGGTAGGGTCGGGTTAAAGCCTGTCGGGTTGGAGTCGGGTCGGGTTAAAGCTTGTCGGTTTAAAGCTACTCTGCTTGGAGTCGGCTTCGGGTTTAAAAATTCTTACGATTAATAAGTCTAGTTCGGACAGTTTGTCTAATATTGTTTTACATCAATTTCAACAGTTAATGATAAAAGTAATTCACTTTTCTATTAAGTAAATTGTCCGGCTCGGACCTAAAATATTTTATGATTTCGGAGTCTAATATATATCTTAATGAAGAATTTTTATTAACCCTATTATATCATTCAATTTCGCGTATCATTCAATATATTAGACTCCGAGATCATAAAAAATTTTAGGTCAGAGCCCGACTAAGGCCCGATAGGTTGTAGCCCTGCCAGACCCGAGCCCGATAATTTTTTTAAACGCATAGCCCAGCCGATTTGGCCCGACAAGTTACAGAGTGAGTCTGATTAATTAAAATTTTTTATCGCTCTAAATTTTAGTTATTTTCATAATTTAATGATAAATATTGTACTTTTTAAAGTTTTATATACTTTACTGTTGTTCTTTAAATGTAATTAATAAATATAGATACAAAACTTCATTAAACTTCAATTATAAGACAAAATTTGTAAGGAAAAAATTTAAAACCTATTTAACTCAAGGCCTAGCCCGGCTTTTTTAATTTTAAGCCCGAACCCGGCCTGAGCAAATTCGTGGTGGCTGGCTGGGGCCCGTTTCGGAGTCTACGTTATATCTTTTTATTATTGCTAATTTTTAATCTCATTTTAAGACAAGTCTAGTTTAACGAGTAATAAAATGGATTTGATTTATTAGTCTGTGGCTAAACATAATAATAACTTTATTAGTATTATCTAAGCTCATCAAAAGTGAGATCTATACGAAATTGAATTTTGGATATTCTTAATAATAAAACAATAAAAATAAAATGTAATTATTGTATGATAAAGTTAAAGAGAAACGAGAAACTGAATTAGAAAGAGAGTACTGATAATTTCAAAATGCTAATTTAAATGATAATTTAAAGATAGACAATAATTACAAATGAGTAGTAGAAATTTTCATCAGATTTTTCATTTAAAAAATAGTAGTGAATCTTACACTTTGGTAATTAATAGAACCTCAAAATGATAGGATTTGCTACTTTTTTGTTTCATAAGCTCTAAGTCTGTATTTTTGTATGCACTCGAATCACAATAAAAGGACTCGTTTTAACTCCATTTATTAATGCTATATTTGCTATTTTTACTGATTATTGCTATAAATGCTAATTTGCTAGTTTAAATGCGTACCCCTTAAAATTTCGTTTAAAAATTTTAAGAAAATTTCATAAACGAAAAATTTATTATACAAAATTTTTTAATTTCTTTTTTAATTTATAGTTATTCTTTGATTTACAGGATATTTCTTATAAAAATAAATGCTATTTTTAATGCTATTATGTTCAATTTTTAAAGATATTTATAGCGCTAATTTTAAATACTATAAATTCTATTATTTTGAGGCTCTAGTAAATAAAAAAGGAAATTTTTTAATGCCATAAATAGGCATTATTGTCATTTCCTGAGAAACTAAAAGAAGATAATAAAACTCGCTTATGCACAAAATTTTAATTTATAAATTCATTATAACCTGAAAACTTTTTAATTGGCTTTTATCTTAAACCCTAATTGGAATGATATACATAAGTAATATTTTCTAAAAGAAATTTAGCAAAAACAACATATTATTTAAACACAATACTGTCGTACAAAGAATTTAAAATGAGTATTTAAGTTTGTTTGTACATAACAATCTGAATAAAGTTACGGAAACTTTATAAAGTACTGAATCAGGTGTTATTAATATAACATCCGATGTTATGGACACATATCTGGTAGAATTATACCATTTAATTTTAAAGAATTAAAATAATATGTATCGAATATATTTAGTTAATGCGAAACAGTAACTTAAGTTCAATGTATTTTGAGTATATTTTCTAAATCAAAATAGATTTTTGCTAAATTTTTTATATTTCTAGTGATATTTTGTGGAAGACAACTCGAACTAAAACAGATTATGAAATAAACTTTTTAGAAATGTTATTCTGTATTAAAGCATTTACGTTAAACGAGTCGAATATTAATGCGATTGAACTGACGATTGAGTGATGAATTAGTTATTAGTTACTGATAAATAGAGCGCAGCAGTAATATCACTGATACTGTAACTAATGTAGTGTTAGGCTATCAGTGAGTGACTGACGGTTATACGGGTGTAGCAGATATGAGATACTGTGCTGTAATAAACAAATATGTAAATACAAATATAAGCTTACGTTAGCTCTAGTATATGTGCATTACATTACGTTATAGATTATATGCATACATGTAAATGTGATTGTATTGTCATTAACTAAATATAAAATGAATAGTAATAATAGTAATAATAGTAACAATAGTATTAAATGCATGTACAATGAGTGGTCATCGATAGACGTGACAGAGTTATGCGTTCAGTCGAGAATCAGTGTATTACACAAATTGCCACAAATTAATGGTCCAGTTTTGGTGAACTCATGCGTCAAACCATTGGCATCGCTGCTCAACTCGCAAACAACCACTAACATCAACAATGCAAACAACGCCAATGTTAACCTCAATAACGACTATCTAAGCAATGATAGAGACGTGCTATGGATTATGGAAGTGATATGTTATGGACTGAGTCTTCCGCTTCACTCTTCAGACTCTCACGAAGCGGTACGCGATTGCGTTCACGTGTACTGCGAATGGATCACTGCTTTAACGCCACTCAAAGCCAAACACAAATCTATACCATTCCCTATTCGTGACGATCCAAACCAATACTGTAGAAAAATTATTGAACATATTTATAATATATTTATTCCGCGAACTTTTACCGCAAACGAGAGCAATATATCGGATGTGATCACAAGACAAGCCGTATTATGTCATCGATTGCTTCGAACCATTGAGTGCATCGCACACGACGACAGTAATGTTATGGACAGACAAACGTGGGACACGTTATTGATATTCTTGTTGGCCATCAATGACACGATATTATCGCCACCAATCGAATCCAATGACATCGGAACCCAACTCTGCGAACGCGTTGTCAGCGTATTGTTCGAGATATGGCTGGTGTGCTGTTGTCGATCGTTTCCATCGCCTTCTTATTGGAAGACATTCCAACAGTTATGCTGCAGTTGGAGACACAGACCAGCGCTTATTGAACAGTGGAATAGAATTAATTACGCTTTGACTTTGAAATTAGTTAGTTATATGACACCATATCATATCGACATCAATCCCAGCACTCCATTATTAAATAGAAATTTATTAAACGTTATATTAGACGAAATGAGTGAAGAAACTCTTAAGCAAACATGGTATCGATTTTTACATACCGTTGGAAATCCCGTAGATTTGTGTTCCCCGGATATAATTAGTAAAACAGATAAATTTTATCACAATGCGTGCGCTTCTGACAATGTTATTGATCCGCGACAACATCCATGTCTAACCAATTTGCCGCATATTTTTTATAAAGCAATGAAAGGCGTTTCAGTACTCGTCGATATATTTTTAGGAATACCTATCGCAGCAGAAAATATTGATTTTGATTATTATAAATCTACCTCTTCTATAGCGACATTAACACCACAACCACCCGCTACGCCACCAGAGAAACGCAAACCCGCTTTTCCCTTAAATATTAATAAAGTACCATCAAAGTCGTCCGTATCTTCAAGAAGCATTCAACGATTTGAGTCCATACAAAATCTATTGCCAGCGATTTCTTTTCCTTCAGCCCCAGAATATATTTTACCCCAAGTGAGGCCGAAATCGACTTCGATTTTAGATATATTGGGTGATTGGTTATTCCAGGCAGCTTTATATGGGTATGGATCCGAATCGAAAGAGCACTCCACGTATGCAAGTGATACTTCTCGTAGTAATTCTGTTCCTTCATTCTCATTAAACTCCGATTTGAGTCGTAAAGCGTCATCCACTTCAGAAAGATCTGTGACCGAAAATCTGTCTTTAATAAACTATGAATGCTTCGAAGCTGGACAGGCAGAGGCTATTGGAGCTCTTTGTCGACTTTTTTGCTTTAAAAGAGCTGATGAGGAAATTTCTTTAATGTTGAATAAACAATCGCATCCGTCTTTTCAAAAGGTATACAATTTAAATCTAGTATTTTAAATTTTTTGTTTTTTATTTCATATTATATTACAATTTTTTGCATATTATGTAAAACTAATGACTACATTTAAATTTTAAATCTTGTAATTATTAAGCCGTTTAAATCGTTCTCGTTTCTAAAAATTAGAACAAAGCTCTTTACAATTTCGCGATGTTAATCAAAACGTAGTATCTTTAGTATTTTAAGGGATTTAATTAGATTTTGACAATTGTTTAGTTACAATATATTTATTTTAATTTTAATTAAAACATTGTGTGCCAATTATAACTTATGAGTGAAAAACGTTAATAACGAAAGTGATTAATATTATTTTAATATTTTAAAATTAGGTTAAGCAATATTTAACTAAATTTCATTTGGCACTTCAATATGGATTATCAATAAAAGAAGTGAGTATAGTTTACTAATAAAGTGATTATTATTAATAATTGTTTATAATGTTCACTATTAAAATAGCCATTTCGACGCCATATATTAGCGAGTATTCTAATAAATTCAGCCAAAATATTTGAAATAGACCTTCCAGGTGCCAGTTTGCTTATACCTCATTATTTAAAGGCTATGGAAATCTATCTAATATTTAGAGAAAAACTTAAGTAAGTGTCGATTTCGTTTTTAATGCTAACTTAATAATTAAAAACAATAATTGAATGAAAACAGTACAAAAGCGGAAATAGAGATTCGTCGCGCTTGCATTAAATTACTTTTATCCCTATTATCATATCCATTACATTTCAATGAGCTGCCTATTAAAGGTAACTTTTTATTATCTTTTTATTTATTGAATAGCAAGTTAAGCTTCTATATTAATGTAATTATTGTTATACGTATTGCAGACACCTTAAGTGAAACTCCTTCGACAACATTCCATTCACTCCGTCCTAGACTTATAAATTTGTTGATTCAATCACTCGCTGGTGAGTCGGATTCAACGAACATACAAATGATTTTAGGTATGATTACAGTATTCAAATTTATTTTTATAAGTCTAAAAATAAATTTAATTTTTGTTTCAATTTTTAGGAGGTTTTATACTATTAGTAGAAGACGCGGCTGCACACGAAAACGCGTGCTTCAATGACTCTGATAGTAATAGCGACATAAACCGAACCAATTTATATTCCGGTATATTATTATTATTTTTAAAACATATCCTAAATAGTATTGAAATGGTTATATTGATTATTAACTTCGAAATACTAACTTAGAGTCGTTAAGAACCGAAAGTCCAGTGTCGCTCAACGCTCATTTTGCTCATCATTTTAGTTATGATCCGAGTTGCGACTCGAGTTTGGCATCTACTGATATTCCATTATCTGATGATGGCAAAGGAATTCCTGGTAATCCGCGTTTAAATATATAAAAATATTTATTTCATTAATATTTAAGCAAATCTATCATTAAACCATTAAACGTATGGAATTAATATTATTAAGGTATTTCACTTTAACAGATACTGCCAGAGGAATATTTGGGAGATCATTGTATCATATTAGTCAAGTTCTTAATAAATGTCGTGATAAAAATCAATTTGATTCACACGTTTCATTGGCAGCTCTAGAAGTGTTATCAGCGATTGCACGAATTCATATACCAATTGCAGCAAATAATTCTCTTAATTCTAATAATTGTTTTATTGAATGCAAAGAAACAACTAAACAAATATTTGCATTTATTGAAAGCCAATGCGAAAAACCCGCGCCATTCCATTCAAAAGATATGCATTCCACTATTGTTGCCGCATATCAGTGCATTGCTGTATGGTTTCACGAACATCCGCACCTTTTGAAGGATAAAGATTGCATTACTTTGCTTCTCGAAGTCATTGAACTCGGAATATCTGGATCTAAATCAAAGAAAAACGGATACGTTTTAAAAGCAGATAAACAGCTAAAACCAGCGTCAATGAGAGTTCGTGAAGCGGCTGAATCATTGCTCACTCTTTTAATGAATCATTTTGGCTTTTGTCCGCCCTCTCCATGTGCTCCCGAAACTATTATTGGTTCGTGTTTATTAGACGAGTCAAGTCTACTAAAGTTTATGTTTCTTGGAAATAACCTATCATTAGAGACTGCGTGCGACAAATTTAAATATTTTGTGAACGATAATCTTATAATGTTAGCGATTCTTAATCAACCAAATGATAAAGAAACCGTTTGTATAATTAGATCACCGTTTGGCAAATATTGTTGGTCTTTTAAATTCCAAAACGTGCCTCGAAAGCACAATTTCAAAATACCTCCCGATTACGTATCGCGACCGCTACCGAAGACTGACAATCAGTTTGCGCAAAATAATCCTCCAATGCGTTATTTTCCCGAATCATTAGATAAAATACGATTAACCAAATTGTAAGCACGCTTTATATGACTAATATTTTAAGCTTTTAATTAATTTTGTTTGTTTAGCGATACAATAGTGCCAATATTGTCAAACATAATCGCCGAATCGCCTGAATTTAAATCAGATAACGAAATAATGCTCAATATCATCGACAGAGTTGAGAATCATTTAAAATTCGAAAAACAGAAATTGAGTCGATCGTCGTTATTGACTGGTAAAAGTGTTGAATGCAAAGAACCTTCGACTTGTAATGATTTCGAAGCCGCCAGACTTATTCTTTCTCACTTCAGTTTTTTAACATTTGAAACATTGCAGGTAAGATAAAATAGCTTTAATTTATTGGTAACTTACTGTAACCTGTATTGTATTAATTGATAGGACGCTCCAATGGGACAAATGATTCCGTCGTTAATAGCTCTTAATCATAAAAACTCCGAATTTGCAGCAAATCTTAAAATTTTAGATTCAATTTCGAATCGAACGAGTGATACAATTTTTGTATATTACGTGAAAAAGGGACAAACGAGTTCGAATGACATATTATCGAATACTAAATACAAAGGTTTAAGCAATCAATTTAATGAATTTGTGCTATCATTGGGTTGTGTTGTTAATGTTAAACGTCATTCCGGTTGGACGGGACACATATCCACGTCATGGAAACCCAATTCTGATGAGTTTTATGCCAAACACGACAAAGAGGACGAAAATGATTTGAGCTTTGATGGACGCACACACGTATTATATTGGGCCGATGTTTCGCACGAATTGGTATTTATGATTCCATGCTCACCCATATCTGAGGAAATTGACAATTCATCGCTCGATTCCGAAAACAAACTGCGATGCGATTCACAGGCCGATGCGAGATCGATATCAAGTATGAGTGATGACAGCAATATAAGCAATCATTCGAAATCAGGCGTCGAATCTGAAACTACCAGAAGTAGCTTACGACGAAAATTTAAAGACTTTTTGTTACATAACATTGGCTGTGATGTAAAAGTTATGGTTATTTGGATGGAAAGCATGGATGACCAATATTCTATACCAATAAGTAAATCCATTCTTCTGTTCAAACACAAAGTTCGATCACAATGATTGCTTATTTCATTTCGTTTCATTTCATTTAATAGATTCATTATTACTGACCACAAATACTGGCGTTGAAACCAGTTTGAGCACATGGAGAGATTATTTAATCATTTATATTCATCCATTAAATAACGGTCTTTTCCGGATTACAATCCAAGGATCCGCTGGACGGTAAGTCTATTCTACAATAAGCTTAAAGTTCAAATAACTTATTTACAATTCAAATTGATTTGGAAGGAGTCCTACTCTCGCTTTACCGCTTATTGATGGTATGGTTGTTAGCAAATATATTTTGGGAACACTTGTGAGATTAACTGCACTCAATGTCTGCAGGAGACGACGACTCGATGCTGACAGGTATTCATTTTAAAACTGTTAACATTAACATGTTGTACTTGAATGAGCAATTTTCATACAAAAATTGTTTATTGAACAGTTTTCAACCTCCACACGTGAAAAGAAGGCTGAAAGTTCAAGAAATCGTGAATAAATTTCGTCTACAGTTGCCTGAATCTGAATTTTACAATTCGTTATTTAATTCAAAATAGTTTATTTTATGTTGATTCGATCATATCATGTATTAATAATTTAAATATTAATGTTATATACCGTATAATATAAATTATATTAAAAATAAACTACTGTGCAATGAATAAGAAACTGTTTTGATAATCTATGCATAAAAATGCATCGTTTTTACTGTGCGAAAGTTTGTTTGAATGCGGCTATAATTATAAAAATTTAATATAAGCTAATTTATCTTTACTTATACTTATTCAAAAAAATATATTTTACTACTTTCTAAACATAAATAAAATGAAAAAGTTTACTATTTTAAATAAATGTTTACGTTTTACGAGCTCAACAAATGGTTATGCATCGAACAAAAGTTCATTGATTAAAAAAATATTAAGCTTACGCTTACCAGTTAAGCTTATATTTGCTGAATGCAAGTATAAAATAATTTTTGGTATAAAACATTGTAATTTAAAAGTTTAAAAATGTCCATTAATTTGTTTGGTCCCACAATAATTTCATTGACTCTTCATTAGTGTTTTTGACTTTTTCTATCGTTTCTTTTACAATCTCGAGTAATTCGTTGTGTAAAGTATCGATGTCTTTATTTGCTGATATTATCTATAGAAGAATAATGAAATATTTATTAATGTTTAGTGATTGGCAATAAATTATATTTAAATATTTAAGTTTATTATTCCTTAACACAAAATAGTAAATTAGAGAATAGTATATCTAATCTATGATAAGGTATGATAAATATATCAAGATGTTATAGCCTTAGGCATATAAGGTATGCCCAATTAAATTACAGTAATTTACGTAATCCCGAGTCTGAAATAAGTTATAACGTATTATCGCGACATACTCGCGATCGTCAGTAAACCGAGTTTGGAGCAAAAAATTCATCTGTTCATCGATCGCGAGCATATCAGTTATACCAAACTCGTACACATTAAATATTCCCAATTCTAGAACTGACTTATTTTGACCAAAAATAGGAAAACAAAAAAATGGTTTAAAACGAATTAGATATGAGGTTACGTAATGTATAATAAAATAATAATATGATGGCACACGTGAACACATGAATGCATAATTAAGACTACCTTCCAATTATCGTCGTATAGTTTTTGGAAATTTTGGTTTACTTTGATCTGAAAATCTCTAAACTCGTAAATTTCATCGCCGAATCCATTTCTATTAAAGTTAACATTATTTGGATCAGTGAGGAATAGTACGCAATCGGGAAGTGGTAAACCAATATCAGCGGATCGACACCACTCCAAGTTGAGGTTAGGTTTGGCTGCGGAGTACGCGACACCGCTATACGCGTATCGGTCCACTATCAGTGTGGTTCCCATACGTAGCAGTGAACGCATTCGTGACACGCATTCCCAACGATTGGCCGAAAACAGTAAGTGAATCACGTGATCATCCATTTGTTTGTGTCCTTTCAAGTATTCCCCGATTAACTGTCCGATTGACGTTAAACGGTCTGGAAATTTGATTAATTGTACGGAATGTGTTCCGTGTTTGGATGACGACAGCGATTCAACTAATTTGATGGCTTGCGTTGATTTGCCGATTCGATCGATGCCTTCGATTACTATCAATGCTCCTCTCATTTTCACTAACATTAACGTTACATCATAAACACATACTGTAAGTGTACATATTGTACCATAAGGTATATTGATATTGTATAGTATTATTATGCTTATAGCGGTATAGCATCAAAGTTAAGGAAAAAGCGCGATAAAAACTTCATAGCTTTGTATCATATAAGGAATAAAGTACTGTTACAAATAGTACCAGTATTCTAGTACAGTAACTATACCATAGTGGTTGCAGTTAAGACCAGGCGTCAGTTTGTCGATGTCTATTCTATTACTCATTGAAATGTATTCGTTTTTTTATAATGTATCAAACACTGTGATCGATAATAATCCTCGTCAAACTATTTTTAGTTACTTAATTAGTTAAAAGATTTGCGCTTTAATATCGATCACATTGTTTTAACACTTGTACAGGAAAGAATCGTGGCGTCTGGTCTTAACTGCAATCACTATGAACTGTACAGTAGTGTATAGATGAACACAAGCGCGCCTTAGGACTTTTGGGACCTAAGGACCTTCGTGTCCATGTCCTTAAAAACTTTTAAAGTCCGAGTTCAGGTTTGGTAAAATTAAGAACTGGTCCTATTTGGTTCAGGTCTGAATCCTTAAAATTTAAAACCTGGGACTTAAATTAATAAGAAAAAATAATACGTAATTTACTCAAATACGTACCAATAAAATTAATATTTTTAGAAAAATTATTTTTGTTATACTTTAATCATATAAATAGGCATAAGTTAGACATGATTCTTGATAAAAAAGGCATTACTAACAGACGATATATATTTAAAATTGCTCTGTTTTCTTTAATATCGTTATAACTTAGCTCCTGAGTACAGGTCCGAGTACTTGAAAAATCTTCAGGTTGAGGTCCTAAAATTGTTTTTAGGTCCGAGGTTCCTTAAGGACCTTCAAAGACCTGCACCTGTTCATCTATACAGTAGTGTTGTATCCATTATGACTTTAATTTCTATTGCATTTCCATTTAGATTGTTACTTTAATTTTATTTCAGTTGTATTTCGATTTCAATATTAAAAATGCGTTTTATTTCAAGTGCATTTTAATTTCACTTAATTCGAAATGTAAATGCGATTATAATTTAAAATTAGTTTTAAATTTTTAGCTAATTGTAACTTTTGAAAAAGAATTACATTTTAATTTTAATCTTTATTTCAATATTTGTTTTATATAAATTGCATTTCAATTTCAGTTTTTTAAACGACATTTCTATTGAATATATCCATGTTTTACTGTCAACTTTTATATTAATTAAATAACTTTTTACGACAGTTTTTTATTTATATTATTTGGAGCTTTCGGTGATCACTATCACCATAGTCAGCAATTAATGAACTGACTTCGCATACTTTGGCAAATAAATAATTATTTGTGCAAATCAAAAGTTTCAAATTATGTCTGACTGAAATTTTAAACTTAGACAATAGATTATTAAAATAACTTTCACTTCAAATTCAATATATACATATAATAAATAAAGTTATTAGCTATACTCGTAGACCTAATTATATGTATATATTTATTATATGTATATTTATTATATTTATTATATGTATTTATTATATGTAATTATATTTATTATATGTATATATTGAATTTGAAGTATCTAAAATATCATTTAAAAATAGAGAAACAATCTTTAATAGACATAATAAAAAACTTAAAAATTTATATTTAAATAATAAATCAAGTTTAGAAGTTTAGATTGTAATTTAAAAGATAATAATGAATGGATTTGTAATTTATCTAGTAAAACAATAACTCAAATAGAATATAATGTTTTATAACTTGATTTAAATTTTTGTACCAACTCTTACAAAAGTTCATTTTAATTTATTGTTAGCTGCAAAAGAATCTGGATTATCAAAATGTAACTTAAACACAATAATGACTAACGATATAAGAAATAAAATTAGTCAAGTTTTTTCTAATATTCCATATCAAAAATTAAATTTAAATTTTAATCAAAAAATAACATTAAATAATTTGTATTCTGATAAAAATATTGTAATTACTAAAGCGGATAAGGGAAATATAACGGTTTTATTAAACAAAAATGAATATTTATCAAGGTTCTTAAAGTATTAGATGATAATAATTTTTATAAAAAATTGAATAAAGATAAAACAAATTCTGTGTTTAAAAATTTTAAATATTTTAAAACTATTTAAAAACAAAAAATTTATTTCAGATGAGTTATACTTTAAACTTAAACCTTCAGATTCTTGCTGTCCTCAAGCTTATGCATTAATCAAAATACATAAACTTGATAAACCTGCAAGACTTATAATTCCATGTAATAATAACCCTAGTAAAAATATAAATAAATTGAGACGTCGAACGAAATTAAACACTGTTCGAATCTCACGCGTTTTAAATTATAAAAAAAAACGATTCGTTACGTACAAAAATGAGATTATTAATGAAATCGACTGAAAGTCGTTAAATAGAAAAATACGCATAAAGCGTTATAAAAACGAGAACAAAGGCGAAAGAAGAGAAAACAATAAACGCATTGCGTTTTATATCAATAAGTCGTTTCGGTACGACTAAGAGCGCGCCTCCAGTGC
>JAQGAW010000321.1:0-32777 GCA_034698025.1 Phthiracarus crinitus
ATGAAGATAGGAGTCTATTTTATTAAAAAATCCCTTTATTAACATAGAGAAAAAATCCCTTAATAAATATAGAGACCAGTCTACAGACGGACAGACGGACAGACAGACATCCCAAATTCAATAGCTCCTTTAGCATAAAGTGAGCTAAAAATCGGACACCAAGACTGTCAGAATGACATACGGACGGACAAACAGACATTATCAAATCCATAAGCTGGACTACTTTACAAGAAAGCATATAAAAATATTAAAAAACATCCAAAGATTAATCAAAAATTAGTTATGTGGAAACTAGAGTACACTCCGTATTTTATAATTTAGTGGTGACGGATATGTTCATTAAAACATTCTTTTATTGATGTGTTTTTATTAATAGTGAAATAAAATCAAAAACATTTTATATTTCACAAATAACCTTCTCGTTTGAAAATTTTGTTGTTAAAACAATTTTTTCCATTTGTTGTAATTTATATTACGAAACAATGAAAATATAATGTTACTATTTATTTGTGGTGAGGCAGAGATGGATCTGCATATAAGCTAACAAACAGAATAAACAATGAAAATGAATAAAAAACGAATTGAAAGTAAGAAAAAAGTTCGTTGCATAATGAAACTAAAAAGTATTACATTGAATACTCAAAAAATAACAAAAGAATACGTTTTACTCAAAACAATTAGTATATTGTAAAATTGGATTGTATAAAACGTTTTATTATTTTTACTTTCGTCTAGAGATGGGCGCGGATACGAAAAACTCCGATCCGCATTAATCCGCTAAAATCTAAATTTAAGGTTATCCTCCCCGCACTAATCCTCAAAATTTTTAATGTTATCCGACCCGATCCGCATCCGCAATTAGAATTTTTTAAACAATCCGCTATCCGCAGCGGATAATCCGCGGATATCCGCATATTTAAACTTTAATGATAACTTAAGTCATATTCAAATAAATATATATTTTCTGCGTTAAAATATTTTTTACATTTGCTTCGATAATGTATTTAAAGTCATAATACTTATTTATAGCGCTATAATAATGAAATATACATTTATTAATTATTTTTTATTATAGATTATATAAAAATAAAACATTTATACTGTTATTTTTGTTTAAAACTATAATAAAATTTTTATGCGGATGATCGCGGATAATCCGCGGATAAATCATTAAATAGTGACCCGATCCGCAACCGACCCGCAGAAAAATATCATTATCCGCTCCGCATTCAATCCGCAAATATAAAAATTTCAATCATCCGATCAGCAAAATATGGCTAAAAATTGTAAGCATCCGCATCCGCATCTGCTTATATCCGCATCCGCGCCCAACTCTAGTCTACTGTATTAATATGACATGGAATTTTAAATTATTTTAATATAATGTTAGTTTAAAAAGAGTATAACAATGAATTATATATTTTTTTCGAAATTCAATAGTAATTTTATAAGAAAAATAAGTAACGTATTATATAATTTATAATACGATAACTAAATATATAATTTATATATTTGATTAAATTCTATGATATTGATTGTTATAAAATCTAGGGTTTATATTAATGTACAAAAACATGAGTTAAGTTCTCAATTTCTGCAATTCTTATTTAAACTGAAATTATGCACATTATTATTAATTGTTTAATAAAAAAGTGTGCGCATTACAATAATTTTTAAACAAAATAAAGTTGTGTTACGAAAGAGTAAATATAAAAGATTTTATTTGGTTGTATAATGTTATAAATAAAGAGCAAATTTGTTATAAACTATAATGTAATATGTAGTTATAGGAACCAATGTCGGGATGTCTAGAAATATCGTAAACGGAATTAGTTATAAAATTCATAGGAAGGAACTGATGGATATAATTCTAGTTAAATTCTTAAAATATATCACATTATTATGAAAAATTTCTTTATTTTTGCGGAATTTTTAAAATTACAATTTCGAATTCTATTATTTAACTTTGTTGATATGAAAAGCGCTTATTTATGAACAAATAACAAACAATAGGAATGCAGAGAACGTACAGTTGTGATTGATTACGATGTTATCACTGACTCATTTTATTGATGTAGACATTAATAACTAAACTTCATGCTTCCATAAATATTATTTTAATTTATTATACTATATTCCACTCACGAAATGCTATTTTCGAAAAGATAATCCTTCGAAATAGTAAATATTACCAATAAATATTTAAACTTTAAACACATTATTCATTCGCGAGTAAATGAAAATAAACTTTTATTTGTGAAAAAGTTTTTATAAATTCGCGTACTATTAAGACAGCAATAATTTTTGTTTTTTTTATTGTCAGCTTAATTAAGTTTAAGTCATAGTAATAAATGACGCGTTCTTACCCAATAATCAGTTAAAGCCAAAGTTGTCAATTTATTTGCTGAACCAGTTATACTAAAAGACGAAAGCAGAAAACAGAAAAAGAATTATACAGTAGTGGTCATTAATGTTGGAAAAAAAGTCATTTCAATTAATGTTCCGAAATCTCGTTTAGTCGTACTTAACTAAACGAAATCTTAAGGAATATTTATGACCACAGAAAATAAAATAAAATAATAGGAAAACAACAAAAAAATTAATGTTAAGCAGTATGCGTTTATTAAGCTGTTTACGTTAACGCATTAACATATTCAAACATTTTCTTTCTCATTATTTTTAATTATTAACAAAAAAAGAGAGTTTTGTTATTTACCTGTTAAATACAGTTCGAGCGATAATTGCCAACAATTATAACAATTGAGTTAATAATAAATAGAAAGGTAGAATAGAAGGTAATAAAGAAACTAAAGAGAGAGTCGATGATGAGTTTTTTGGCAGCAAAACAGAAATATATTTTGCTGCCAAACAAACGAAGAAAAAATTCTTCACTGTCTTATGAGAGAACTGATGCGTTACAGTCTTTGAGATAATAGATGTATTGGACACACAAGCAAATATAAGCCGAAAACATATATAACTTTATATGTGTTGAAAGACAAGAGATAGAGAACGAAGTATACGAGAGTTTTTCGAGAATGAAAGAGAGAAAGAGAACGATAGAGAGACGTGTGTTAGTGGTGTTTGTGGTATAAGAGAATCACTCACACAAGTGACTCGCGCAACATCCGCATCACTATGAAAAGGATGCAATAGAGCAATGTTGCACATCCGAGTAAATTAAACGCGAGACCTCTCAGCGCACGCTCAATCAGGTGTAAGACACTGTACAGCACTGCATATACTCTACAATGTACAGTATGCTACAATTTTCGATCGTTTATTATTAGGATATATATAACTTTTATCCAAAAAATTGGGAAAATGAAAAAAAAGCTAAAATAAGAATGAAAGAAAAAAGAACGCAAAAAACTTTCTAATAACACTTTTTTATGTTGTTATTTGGAGAACGAAATTCAGGAATGGTATACGCAGTATGTGTGTGTCTGTATTCTTCAGACTTTAACTCAATCGTAGGCTACATGTGTATTACTAAAAGAAACTATAATTGAAAACGTTATATACAAACAAATATTCGAAAGCTAAAGCTAAAGCCTGAGTCGTGGAAATGGTTTCGGAGATGCTATATATTCGCTTCTTTTTCATTTGAAATATTTATTAAAGCTTTTTTCTTTTATGTGAAGTATTTTAGTGTAAAGACTAAACAACAAATGTTTTAATATAATAACTTTAATAATAGTTTTATATAGAAAATGTAGATAATAAGAAAACTAGAAAACAAATAACTTGAGCAAACTGTGTGCCCAAACGTTTTATTTGCGAAAATAAATTAGAAAACTCTCTGATAAAAGAAAACCGAGTGAAATGAGCTTACAGTTTGCAGGATTTTCGGAATAAATTCTATTGACGGTGCGTTCAAAACGCAAATACCGTTTGCTAGAACAGTGTCTTATTCAACGAAAAGGATGTGATGTAGAGATTATAAAATAATAAATTTAATTTTTAAGTCAAGAATTTGTTTTTTTTATTGGAAATATTTGTGTTGAACTTTATGTTGAAACCTTGCATTCAAATGTTTTTATGAATATGAACAATAACTGTAATATTCGATCAGAACTCTATGCTTTGTTAAAGTAATTTTATTTCAAAAAATTTTTGTTATATTATTGTTAGATAAATAAACTTCAAACTAAATAGTATTTATTTAATTTCATACTTATTATTCTACACTCAATTAATACATTAATCCCTGTGCTGTTGCATAATAATAATAATCATAACTTATTATAATATAGTTATTATTTCTATTTAGTACAATATCCAAAAAAATACTATAATAAATGCTAAAACATTTTATACGATATTAAATATTTAGATAATAAAATAAATATAATAATAATAAAAATTACGGCTTTTCTCGAATAAACTCATAACTGAGAATAATAATAAGAGAATTAAGTGATATTAGGACATCGCGATTGGATTCGCTACACAGCAGCGACTTATTCTGCGTCGCATGCATCGCATAATCCTTGAGGCAAACTATTGCCAAACATAATCCTTTGCCATTTATTCGGACATATCGTTGATGCAAAGGGAGAGAGCAGTGGAAGGAAAAAGAATGAGAGAAAAAGATACTTAATTCGCATTATTGCGAATGTTTGCCAATAAATTACTATTATTGTCAAAAGCAAAATTTTTGTTACTGTCATTATTATATGATATTATAGAAAAATGTTTATTTCTATGTTTTTAAAGCTATCGTTGTTAAAACACTTGTTATAATAATAATAATTGAGTTCCTTTTTCGGCGGCAATAGTAGTAATAATCATAAAATATAAAAATATAAAAGTATAAAAAATAAAAATCTAAAACTAAACTCAAAACGTTAGTATTCATAACACAGCAGTAAATAATTTATATTCGCAGTACATTTAATTTATGGCACACCAGTTAAAGTTTTATTGTTGCTTAACTGTAAATTATTTATTCTTTTGGCTCGATTTTGCTTTCGGAAACTTTTCTAACGCTAATAAAACAAGTATTATTAAACACTGGACAACAGAAAAAATAAATAAACGATGTGTGCATAAAGTTTTTGCGCATAAAGAAGCGTTAATATTAAAAATAACTTTTAACTAAAGTTTCGATATTTATACTTAGAATTTGATGTATTGTTGCGTATCAAAGCGCAAATATTTAAAAACATGGTTTTCATTTAAAAGTCAAAATAGCACTTATTTTTAGTAACTTTTATGGAAAATCTGGATAAAGAAAGTTAGAAAAAGTGTTTACAATATATAAAAGAGTATCTTAGTTGTGATCGCCATCATTATCATCAATTGTGTCAAAACATAGATAGATAAGAGAACTTCAATCTATATATTGTTACATACATTACTGCAAAGATATATGTTGTGCCACCAGTTCTATGTCATAAATTATACCAATGCAAGAGAGAGTGAACGAATGAGTGAGTGAGAGAGAGAGAGAGAGAGAGAGAGAGAGGAGGGGAGAGAGAACAGAGTACATTAAAGAATACTGTACTTTAGTGCTGCAATTGCTTACAAAGATCAAACCATATTTAGCATAAATATATTATGATTAAATACAGTTGGGATTTAACTATGGCTAATATAGACGTTCGTTTATTTATATAGATGTTGTCTTTAATCAATACTAACTCCTAAGATAATTAAAATCATTAAAGCATTTCATTAAATAAAATATTGAAATATAATTAAAAATTTAAGCAATAATTTATAAATTAAATAATAATTTACTCGAAAGATTAAAATTTTTTGTTGGCTTTCGCTAGAATATAGTGAATGTTCCTAATATTTTAGGCAAAATGAGCTGCACTCGAATCAATTTGTTGAAAATAAATCATTTCATAGTAATGGCATTTTAGGCTATTTCACTATTGAACGCAATGGACACTACCAGTTCACAAACTAATGCTAAAGAATGCATTTGTTGCCAAAGAAATGGTAATAGTATGACATTTTTTTATTATACTTATATATATTATCATTTTCTGTATGCAAAGACCGTATCGTTTTTTTCTCGCATTGAAGGCTAAAAAGATAGTGTGCGCTAAATTTTATTTTTGACATTGCGATTGAATTGTTAAAAAGAAACCGAAAGAGTAAACCATTATCTTCCGAATAACACTAACCCATAAGATATAAACAAACAAAACAAAGGTGAAATAAATGGGTTATCATCTATTATTTAATGTTTATTTTATTAAAACAGAATATATTATATATTCGCGAAATAATTTTGTTTTATCGGTCTATTATGTGACATATTTTTTAAATCATTCTTATGATTAACGAAGTAAATTCAATAAATAATATTTACACCTGAAAACACTGAAAATAGGAGCGCTGTAGGAATGAAATTGCGAGATAAATGAATCGGAAAAGTTGATATTATATCTTACAATTTTTAACACAAAAAGTCATAAGTTAGGAAAACTTTATTAAATATAATTTATATAAATTGTTTTAAGTTTCGAACAATTTTTTAACGTAAATAAAACATCAAAAGTATTCATTGAAAAGGCGTAAAAATTTTATAAAACGAGTGTAAATACAATAAGACTACTTCTCGATTCCTTATGGAACTTTTTATATTACCAGTAGAAAACATACTTTTAAAATACCTGTATTTTATTTACTTTACTCTTCATAAACGAACAAATCTTAACGTTTTGATTTTCGTAAATGTAGATTTCCTTCAATACACCAATTAAAATTAAAATATTTTGTAAAAAATAAATGCCTAAAATAATTTGCTAAAATATAACCTATTTTTTAGCTTACTATTTTTAAGCACTAGCTCGACTATAGTTATCAGAAGGTATTTTATATTAGACTATGTAATCGCAAAAAATTTAATTCCCCAACCCGATCAAAACCCGACAAAATGTGTCGGGGGCCCGCCAAGGCCCGAAAAATCGGGGGCCCGTTACATACTCTATTTTATATGGCTCCATGACATTATGACATTTCACCGAATTATTAATAGCTTAATTTATAAAAATTTAATAAAATTTTAATGTTTAGATAGTATGTTAAAACAACAATACAAAAAGAAAAATCAAAATCATTAATTTTTGAAAAAATATTAATGCATTCGCGGTAACGTCGTTCGCGGTATTGAATTCGCACATACGATTTTATATTAGTTAATAAAATGTTTGATTAGTTAATAATAAAAAAATTTATTATAAATAAACTAAGTTTCTTAAAAGTGGGCTCTCTATGAATGTGATGTTCTTGTTTTTTATGTAATTTAAAAAAAACTATTTATAATCATATACTTGAATACTAAATTTAAATCACATAAATTATATCATTTTTGAAATTTTATAAATTTTACCAGTTTCTCACGTTTATTTTTCTGTCCTATTGTTTGCGTTCTATAATTATTCAAAGGAATGCAATATATAGTTGAAGTTTTATCGCTAAAAAAATGTAACCACAAAAAAGTTTTAATCTGATTGTCAATTCAAATAAAAAACTTTTATATTAAGTTTTTACTGAAGGTCTCACTTATTGAAGAGAGAGAGAGAGAGCTTTTGAAACAGATTGATAATTTATTTATACATTTTATCTGTTCATAGGCAACTAAGATTAATCGCGAATATAAGACGTGATGACATTTATCATTAAAATCATTGAGTAGTTTCCACAGTATATTAAGTAATTGGATTTAGTGTCACATTATTATTTAGAGTGAGAAATCTTATTTTCTCGAGAAGCGTAGTCTATATCTGAATAAATTATATGATGAGAAAGTCACTCATGAGTTACTCGATGTAAGAAATTTAAGACTATGTGAGACGCGTTATACTGTTACAGCATTTCATATTTTTGCGCACATAATTTCAGTTATGATTTTTTTAGTTCTTAAATGACTTAATAACTAATTAACAGAGTTTCAGAAAAAGTTTAATTTTGCTTTTGCAGGATTTTTCATATTACCTTATACCGCTCTGTTAATATATGTCTACAGCTTATTAGAGTATGGAAAAAACGTCTTTCTTATTTCAAAATTCTTCAGCGTAATAATTATTAAATTCAGTAATTTTTATAATTAAGATTTGATAATCCCATGTAAATTCTCACGAAAATATCGCTTATATACACAAACTTACTTATTTGAATAGAGAATCGAATAAACTGAAAAATATGTATTACTTTATAGCGTTAAATATATTTTATTAATTAATAAGATTTACGGACCATATATGAATAATCACTCTTAACTTTATTTACTCGAATAAAACGATTTCTTGGATAATAATGTTAGCATTTATGTACTGATTAAGTTGCAACTAGTTTTGCGGTTTTAACTGAATTAAGACATCAAAATCTGATAATACTTAACATGAATAGGGCTATTGTAGGGTTAGATATAACGCCACTAGTAATTTAATTACGGTTCGACTCGATATTAAAAGTTTTAGTGAGTGCTAGAGAATATGATTGTGTTAGCGTTCACTCTCTGTGTGAATGGGTGTCCAAATCCTTTAGTGTGTGTGCAGTAAAGATTGCGCTTTATTTTGTTTGCAGTATTGCAATCTACAGAAAATAAACAATGGTTTCACTTTCAATCCTCATCCACTTTCTCTCATTCTATCTTCCACTCTACTGTTCTCCAATATTTCCCACTTCGAATAACTCTCATATTTAGGTTGAGAATCGATTTTTAGCTCAATTTGGAAAAGTGATATGCTTATGAATTTGTCATGTAAGTCAGTTACTGTCTCACAGTTTTTGCATTGACAATACTATGAATATACTTTAAATGTTTTATCAAAGTTTAATTTAAGGGTTTAAACAAAGTAAGTAAAGATAATGACTAAAAGAGACTAAAAGACATAATAAAATAACATTCAATATGAATGCCTTTTTGAAATTTTTATTATTGTAAAATTTTAAATTATTATTTTTAAATTTGATTGGCTTTATGTATTTTATAATTATACTATTCAATTAAAACAGTGTTTATTATGCTAAATTAAATTCTGAGGACTTTTTATTATCAGTAAACTGTATGTTGGTATACAGATATGAAGATACATGCTTTTATTAAGATATTTGCTTAATAATTTCTTATAAATCATTTAAATTGCTTAATTCGTTAAACTAATTTTTTTACTCAGTAAATCTCATTCTTCAATATTTTAAATTTATTAACAAAAGAAAAATGTGGTAATATTTCGATATCTTTTGTCTAATTAGATATGACACGATAAAAATATGATGACATGATTCCATTATTGAAATACTGTAAACTGACTAAACTTCGCAAATAATATTAAACGTTAAACTCGAATAATTATAAACTCTTGCTGAATATAAAATAAAACTTTTTATTTATTTTAGGAAATCATTTTAAATAATGTTCATAAACTAAGATTTGATTTAATAAAAATCGAAAATAATTCAAACGCGATAACATTATTTAGAATTATTTTTTTTTGTTGAATAATTATAAATGACACTCATATCTATTGCAGGCACGAAAGATATAACTAAAGTCTTTACGGCTTTACAATTTTTCGCTGTCTAACTCTATTGAAAATTAATGACACTTGATGTTAAAAGTGATACGAAAATTTATCAAAATGAAAGGTTCAAATGCGAGATAGAAAGGGAATAAAAATAAAGGAGAATTTTAGCATTAAAAATACAGCTGAAATGTAAACCCCGTTACGTTTTTAGAGTTTTTTATTTTTTCGGGAGAATTGGAATTAAAATGTTTTAAAACTAAAAAGAAATGACAAGTTAATTATCACTTACTTTGTTGTCTGAACTTTTAAGCGCATGTGATAAATGCGTTCAATTTTTTTCTTTAAGTCGAAAATGTGACTTTTTAACAAAAAAAAGTTTTCTTTTCTTTGATTCGATGTCGTGTCACAACCTTTTCCGTGTGTTTAAATGCCTCAACAATTCTTTTCAGTTAATTTTTCCTAAAAAATTTAAATAAACATAATAAAATATTATATCATACCCAAAACATTTCCCTTTTTAAAAAAACTAGCATATGTTTTGAATAAATTTCAATATTTAATAATTGATTATTCAATTTAAAGCATACGAAAAGAACCGAAAAAAATCTCAAAACGTTTCCGCATTTACGAAATGAACGATAGCGTAAAAATAACGCAATAAAAGCAACAACAAAAAAAGCGAAAGATGCAAGAAAACACTATGGGGTGCACAGGAGAGCAAAGAAGAAAAGTAAAAAATTTCATCATTGAAACGTGTGTGCAAATGTTTCTGCCGTCGTATTGCGCGTAACATGAATGGCGCGTTATAGCATTTGTCATGTCACACTTAAAGTGATAAATGGATTCAATTTGCGCCGCACTCGCAGTGCACTATATAAACCAGTGCTTTAACTTTTAAGATCCTCGAGGCTTAAAGATCTATACAATTGAAGCAAAGGTTTAAAATTTATGAATAAAAATGAAGTAAAAAATTGTAAAATGCCTTTTGTGCGATGAATTTTTGTTCGCGCATAACATTTTACAATGGGCTACAAAACTGAATTATATACACCGTATGGAAAACGGCTCTAAACTTAATATATTTACGCTCTCTTTTATATAAGACTAGAATAGAAAAACTTTTTACTTAATTCTACAAACTTATGTATTCTTTGCTTAAATGAATAACATTTGCATAGATAATCTTAACACGGTTTTCCTTTTATTTTCCTGTTTATCTCATCCTCTGTAATACTAGAAAATTAGAGTTCTATATCTAACTAATATTTGCCAAAAATAAATATTATTAACTTTTAAAATTAAAAACTACATATAGTTTTTATAATAATTTATAGACTTTCGTCACGCCATCGCATTATTATACTGTAAACGTTAGTTTAATATATTTTACGACATTATATTTGAATTTATTATTAGAGTCTGTAATATTTTTACATATTTTATGAGATAAAACAATATCTAATATAGCCTTTAATTCAATTTATATTAATAAACGTCACAATCAACCAAATTATTAATATAACGTTACATAAAGCGTTAATTATTTAAATTTTCCTATTATAATAATTTTTAATTAAAAAATATATGAGACCAGTGCGTCAGATAAGTTTTCAGTTATGTTCAAAGACTAAAAAAGCGCTCTGCGATATAAATAATGAAAAACTAAAAAAGTCTAAACTATTCGTTAGCGCGTAAACGAATATTTAATAAATAATTAAACTATTTGTGAGAGTTGTTGCTACGAAACAGCAAATCCGCATCAAATTTCATTTACAATCTCGTTTTTGATTTCGCTGGTATAACCAGCATAATAAGCGCCTTAAAACACTCTTTGTTGCAAACGCGGTAGCATTTGCTGCGATGCATGCATTTGTCCTCAATTTGTGTGTGCGTAAGATTTTAATGCCTGTTTGCTTAATGCCCGCAATTACTGAGCCCAGTATTGATGCCAATGAAATAAATGTATGGAAAAGAAGAAAAAATGCAAACGCAACCCATGTTATATGAGGCAGTAATTCATCATTTATTTGCGCGCAGAGCGAAGTCAAAAAAACTGATCATCAATCATCAAACGTAAATCTCAGCGAAGGAGAGATGATTTTTTGTTCGCTCTATGGGTTACAATGCGTTACAATAAAATAAAAACAAATTTTTGATTGACACTAATGGCGCGAATGGAGCATTACGTAAAGGGGGTAAAGTTAAATAATGAGAAAAATGATTTTTTTTATCCAGAGGTAAACAGTTTTTTCTGCAAAGTTTTATTTTATTTTTAAAGAATATTTTTAATATCTAAATCAAAAGCATATTTTTTGCACATAAAACCGAATATTATATAACATAATAAATAGTATGAATCGCTTTTATGATAGTTTAGTGCAATGAATAGTAAGCACATAATAATAACAAGTTTTCAAAGGTTAAAGAAGTTCATTGATTGTCATATACTAGAGTTAGCGCTAAAGTAGCAGCCAGTCATTTATTTGCGGTGGACTTCGTTTTCTTGCTTTCACGAGGTGTCCATTACATTCCTGGAGACAGAAAATTACAATGATATGGCAGATAATCGATTCGCTGATTTCAGTTTCGTTCGCGGATTGGGCTGAACTGTAAGAGGTATTAACATTTAGATTAATTAAGTCTATGGGAAATCGTTAAATTGTATGCGCCTCTCGTTTTAATAGTAGATTGCGAGTAACGGTCGTTCTCTTGATTAGCTCTCTTGATTACAATGCCTTTTCCTTTTGATTACAATGCGTGTGTACTCAACAAAATTTAATGAAATTGTATACAATCTAGAGTTATCTGTTTCTATTCTTTTTCGCTTTTCGAAACATAGAGAGACGCAAAAAATAAGATAAACACTTAGAGTGGATTCAAACAATTCTCTCATTGAAAACAGCAATTTTTAATCTGATTAAGTGACAATTTCTTGCGCACAATTAGCGTCATTACTCTTCATTTTATTCCTTTTACGATAATAAACTATTTATTTTTGTATGAAAGAAATGTTTTCGCTTAATGACTATAACTCTTGGTTTTTAATTACATGTTACAATATATTGAGATAATCTTTTGAGGAAAATCGTTTTTTACAGTTACCATTCTTGAAAGAAAAGCGAAAAATGATGCATTATTTTTGGTGATTAATAAAGAAATAGAAAAAGTAAGCTCAGAATCAAAACATTCGCGTCTCTAAAACAGTACATAAGTTTGAAAAACAGGTTAAATTAAATTCAGTGCTTAATTTTGATAAATTTTTTATTTTATAATTCACTATTAAAGATAAGAAGTAAGTTTATTGAAATTATTAAATATACATAATTTAACAAATGTAATCATGATTTATGTAAACTTAATTTAACAAAACTTAAATAATTTTTTATAAACGTTACAAAAATAAGCAACACTTCTAGTAAAGTGGTTTTGTTAATCTTCGTTCAAAACCCTTTCTTAAGTGTCACTTTCATATCCACAAGTATCATCCATAAGCAAATTACATTTTAAAAGTTAAAAACTATTTTTAAGTAATAGTGGAATGATTTTGAATGCAGAAAAATACGAAATATGTTTTATTAATAGATCCTCAAAAATTAGCAAGAATTTTATATTAAACTAGCGCTCAAAAAATGTTATAAAATAGCACTTATTTTTAAAAGACATTACAAATTAGTTAAGGAATTATCAAATTTTCACAAAATAAACAATTTTATAGTTACTAACATTTTTTAACATAATCGACCGAATACTACTCGTTCTGTTTATTTTTTTGTTTATTTCTGAAACATAACTCAAAACATTCAGACATACAGTCAAGTTATCTTTAATAAACTCGATTTCTTTTCACAAAATTTTGATCATATTATTTTCGTTCCACTTTTATTTTTTAAAATTTCACTTGTTTTTAACTTTAGTTGTCAAAACTTTACTCAAGAGTTGGCAATACAATAATTTAAAGTCAAACTAAATCATAAGCTTTCTGGTGTCGTATAATTCGCTTTTCCGATAAATACATTTTGAAAAAATTTTGAAGTTTTCCGCTTCTATTGCTTTCTCATGTCAAACTGCTGTAAACAGCTTTTGTTTCAAAAATACTAATTTCGAAGTTTTCCGAGTAAATATCTCAAGGCTAGAAAAAATGAAATTTTCCAAAATGTTATTTTTAAAAATATTAAACTTATTGTTTACCGAAAATATCGCGTTAATCTAATTAGTTAATTACAGTACGTATTAAAATATTTATTATCAAAGAGAAAGAATAAAGCTTATAGAAAAATATTGTCTCAATAGAATTAAACTTTTAACACAATCCTTATCGCATGAGTTATAGTCTTTGATTAAAGATTTAAACTCTAAGCATGGCTTAGTATTTTTTCTTTCTTTCCTCAACTCTTAAGCCTCAGTTCGATCTATACGTGTGCTTAAGTGGAGTTCACAAACAGAAAAGAGGAGTAAAAATTTTGCTCCACTATTATTAGAGAGATAGATGATTAAAATGTGGGAATGGGATGAAACGAAACGAGAGAAAAAAAATTATTTTGTTCAGTGTCAACACTAACAGTCGAGTGAAGTATTAAGTCAATAATGTTAGTGAACTCTACTTCGATGTTAACGCTAGCGATGGTACAGAGAAAAAAATTTTATTTACATGAGCTCAAAAAAGCAGAAAATGTTTCGCAGCGGAGAGTGGAAAAAAGCCTAATAAAACATGATGTCGTTAATTCATCACTGAATCCATGACAGAGGAAATTGAGGATGAATTGGCTTACGGCCAAAAAGTGGACAATAGATTGCGGTCTCAAATATTGGCCGTTAGTTAACATGTGTGCATAAGTGACAAACGTATCGTAACGAATATACAGTATATCTATGCTTATATTCGTTGATGCAATAGGTTTGTTGTAAATATTAAATTAGGTGTTCATAAATCAGAACTATGTTTGTAATTATATATTTTTGAATAAAATATGTATAATTTAATAACATAAAGCAATTTTTTACCAATTAAGGTATTCTATTATAACAGACAAATATAAAAAGTTTATTCATAAAAATACAAAAAGTTTTATTAATAAGTTATAATAAGCATAGTTAAACGTCGAAACTGAATGCTAATATTTATATAAGCGCTATAGAAAAAATTTAATGCATCACAATATAGTTGTTTGGAGACACTTTTTTATTATTGAAAATATCTGCATGCCATTAGCTTTTACTATAAAAAAATCTTCATTCATTCGTTTTAAAGTAACATTTTGTTAATACAAATATAATCCCACTGTGTATGCAAACAGAAATGCATATTTGATGGATGTTCTGATGCATAGATGGTCAAACTGAATGATTAAAGCTATCCATCATAATGAAACATTAATGAAAACCAAATGCTTGCTTCAGCTTCAGAAAAGAAATAGAGTGAAAGGAGAGCGAGAGGAGAGAGAGAGAGAGAGAGAGAGAGAGAACTGAAGTGAAATACATTAATGCAACTTTTAATGGAAACTCAAGTGAGAGTGAAAGGAAAAACGTGGAGAGATGTGGAGATGCAAAACAAGAAGAAATACATTACTTATATAACATGACGAAGAAAAGTAGAAGAAGAAAGAAGTGCAAGAAAAATTGTACATTAAATTGTAAACGAAAAACTTCTGTACGTATTCTACATAATACAACATCAAGTAGTAGTTGTTTCAGGATCGATAAAAAAAATCTTTTTTCTTATATGATTGCATTCAAGTTCATTGAGTCTGCGTTCCCAACACTTTAATGCTGTATACTTTCATAGAGAAAGTGAGATGACTGTTAGAAGTATGGGATCAAATAAATGTTACTATTGCTGCAAAACTCTATGCTAAACAGAGTGACACTGAATTGTGATCGTCGTCTACACACAGATTTTAATTAACTTTTTTTGTGTAACAAAAATTCTAAAACTTAAATTCTTAATTGAGTATAACTCGAATCACTGTTTACACTTGTTTTTTGTTACGGTTTTCGTTTAATATTGCATTTGTATTGTTTGACACGATTCTGCAAAATTAATTAAAAGTTTCGGTTTCAAAACGTACTTTAATTAAACAATTAAAAAATAACTGCCGAATGAAAAAATGTTTTAAAGGTAAGCGTTAAACTTTTTTTACTAAAATTTAATTTAATTTGTTTTCAATTATTTGAAAGAATTGGTAAATAAGATGAACGCTTTTAAAATATAATCCCAATTAAAAATATCGTAATGAAAAATTAACATTTTATTTAAATAAATTAAACTTATTGAATATATTTTGCACACGGATTATTCAAAACGATGAGTTGAAAATTAATAAACTAATTAATACTGTATTTAACTATTTTAATTAACCGAAATATGCGTTATTAAAAAAAAGTTGACGATGTGTCGACATTTTCTTCTGATTGGTTAACTTAGTAATAATTTCTTCGACTCTACTAATAAAGAGCGGTGTAAATAAAAAAAAAGAGTTCGCAACTGCCTGTCAATAAAAGCAAAGTTTATATTAAACTCAGTAATAAAATAGATGTCAGACAAAACAGTAACGCATACGAAACTATAGCTGTATTAAAACATGTAACCATCGTATATATGTGTTTGAAGAGAGGCGAGAGAGCGATCGGAGCGCACAGTGAACACACAGAAACGTGTGGATCCTTTTGTTCATCAATGCGTTCAAGAAAGTCTCTGATGCGGATAAAAAGAAGAAGAAGGGTCGCCATTGATGCACATAAATGTGTCACACTTTTAGATACACGGCGTGCGTGTGTATGCGTGTATTCTGTATATACTCTACAATATATATATAATGTTATGTTGTATAGATATTTATGTGTGTGTGTACGCACTGAGAAATATAGATGAGAGATCATTAAATGGAAATTGAGTTATTACTGTCTTTAGATGATGGCATAGTATAATATAGTTTGTGTTTTGACAGAATCAAATCCCTAAAGTCTTTATAAGTTATACCGTATGAAGAAATATGGGACACGTTTTAAATTATAATTTTAAATATAATATAGATATACCGTATATATTTTTAGCTCGTTTTTTCGGTTCGAGACAAACGGAAAATGAATAAATTTATGCGTTCGCTAATGCTATTCCACTGTTAAAAACTATTATTATTATTTCGAGTAAAGAATTCTATCGATTATAATATTATTTTTAAAAATATTACGCTGGAAAGTACAGATTTTTATTTGCCATTCTAGATATTAATGCCATTCGTATATATTATTTATGAAATATTTTAGACCTTTTCTCCAGTATTTTATTAAAAATGTATATTTTCTTTTCTACAATAAAAAAATCTCATAAAATTCAAATATATACCCTAAAAATAACATTGAAAATGGATTTTAAAAGTTAAACCTTATTTAATAACACCGACTATACCTAAATTTATTTTAAAAATCCTGTTTTTATTGGAACGCGATTTCTTTTTTGTTTAAGATCTTTTCTTTTGAATTTTATCCGAACGAAATTAAATTAAATTGCAAATTATAAAGTTTCAAAGAATTCATGCGAGTTTTAACGATAAAATATATTTATTACCAGCGACTCCCATATTTTACATTCCTATAGTATAAACTTCAGTAGAAAATGCTTCATTCTTACAATGTTATGGTTTTCTCATCATTTCATAAGTCGTAATCTATTGATTGTAGAACTAAAGTTTTAAATTACAAGACGAAGGATAGTCTCAAATTCTTTATATCAGACATTTTTGTTTATAAAAATTTAATATTATAGACATACTGTACATGCAGTTATAAAATCAATTATAAAATCTTACAGTTTACCGAATTGTACACTATTAACATAATAATTTAATTGTCATTAAATAACATATTGAGAACCAAATATTTTGTCAATTAAATTTCAGGAATTTTAATAAATCGTTTCACTTCAGCAAAATGAGAGCATTTTGAACATTTTATTTTCGAAACTAAATGGCATAATCAACCGAATAATACGCATACTTTCGCTTTTATAACAATTTTTGAAAGGGTATTAATTTAGAAAATAGATTTTTCAAGATTACGCTTAAGTAGACATATGGGATGATGAGAAGGGAGTTAATAAATAATTCATGAGTTCGCGTATGAACGCACACAACAGACTGACAGTTGCAATAAAAAACTGGAGGTAAAATAAACGTCACGTGAATCGAGCTTATCGTTAAACGGATGTAATTATATATTGTTAGATCTGCTACTAAAACGATTTGGGAGCAAAAAATTCACATCACAGATACGAAAGCATAGAATCTGTGCTCTATTCTTGTTTTCATCCATATTAGTATTTGTTGCAAAGCTTACTGCAATGTTTCTGATTTCTGTATTTCGAAATATTAAATCTGTAATTGGATTTTTATCTATAATTTACTAATTAATTTTTGAAATTAACAAAATATTAAAATTTCAGAGAAATCTGAACATAAAATGAAAAAAAAATTTTTTTTTTAAAAATCTAGCCGTTATAGTCGATTAATTACCAAAATGTTTATACTATATATTTTACGACCCGTTCAATCGATGATTTAATGCATTTTATATTTAGATATAATTTATTAATATTTTACGATCAAATAATTTAATAATAATTAAATAGTGTGAAACATAAGAAAATTTTTAGAGGGAAAATTATATAAAATATTGTTTTCATTTCAAATTAACCAAAAATAAAATGGAAATTTAAAATCGAAGCCAAACAACACCATATGCTATAAACTCTAAATTCTTTTGGGTTTTCTAAATTCTACTGTATATCAAGATAACACGATTAAGATGTGCCCAAATAAATGCATTAAGTTTCCAAACGCGCAAAGTTATACCATATTATAAGCCCGAGGGATAGTTTTTCACATAAACCACTCAGAATAGTAGAACCCATAATCTGATCCATAAATGAGCTAATAAACAACAAGAAAAATCTACTTTACTCCAAAAAACCGAAAGCATTGTATTATCTTATATTTCATTTCGAAATTCGATAAAAGCAAAAGGTGATCAATTACTTAAGTATTTCGTTGATTAAATTTGATAAGATTTATTTTTTCTATATTAGAAATAACTAAAACCGTTGTTTTAATCAAAAACTTTGATAAAATTTTTAACTACACTCAATGAAAAATTATTTTAATCTAAGTTTATTTTAAATTTTATTAATTTGATGAGTGTTCTAATTTAACCAATAAAATAAAAAACTATTGAGTGTTTAAAAAAATTGATTAACTATTTTTATTTTAAATTCCAATTATTGCAAATTTAAGTAATTGAAAACCTGAATAGTATTAATATTTAAGTAATGTTTCGGTAATTAACAATTGTGTTCATTGATTGATAAATTATTTAATATAATAAAATTTAAAATTCAATTATTTACAAACAGAAAACAAATTCCTTTTACTAACTATAAATGAATTAAACTTTAATTTTAAAAAATTATAATAGTTATGTATTTAAACAAAAATTTTTTTATATAAATAAATCGATGAGAATTACTTTCAAAATAAAAAAATAATTAAATTTACCAAACCATAGATTTCGTTGATATTATGCAATAAAATGTTGTCAACGAAAATAATCGCAACACTTTCTAAGCATGATTTAAACGGACACATAATTCAAAACAATCGAAAACATAGAGTGAGTGCTGCACAAGAAATTGATTTACTTATATATCGAAAATGAGATTTAGATTCTTTCCGAAACTGCATTACGAATCAATAACATGAAAATTGAATAAAGAAATACAATTGAAAATACACCTCAAAATGCATACATAAAAATTGAATTCAAGTCACAGAGAAAACAAAACAAAAGCTTACGAGAAACTGAGGAAAGAATGAACACAAATCCCGGTTTGGATCAAAATTGCAACTTATGTGTCCATAAATGTCAAATTTTCTAAAAGAAAATAAAATTTAGTGCTGAAACATCAAATGATAAAAATATGGTCTAAATTGCGTAAGAGCTGTATGTGTGTGTGATATTTGATTATCAGTTTTGAAATAAATGTTTTAATGCCATTAGAAAATACCTATTATACGGTAAATATTTCAAAGCTCTAATAATATATCGCATGATTTCCCTGTGATTTTGTAAAAGCATATCAAAAAAGTTTATGCATAAAAGAAAATGCATTAAATATAATGATTAATATATTTTTGGAAATATGACATCAAATAGAGCTATAATTATGATATGAACGTTACGCAGTAATGCTATATATTTGATACGATCGTTCGTCATATTTAATCATATGATGGCTATATTTTAAAACTTTGAGTGTTTTAGATTTAAAAGTTTTGATTAGTGTTTTATTTCAAACATTTTGGCAGAAAAATGTATGGTTCAATTTTAATTTCTCTAATTATATTATTTTTACTTAATGTCAAAGAATAATTATTAAATCTTTAAACGGTTCAAATTTTGACGAAAACCCAAACCGTCTTAAATTGTATCACTAACAGCATTTTACAATCAAAGTTTTTAATTTAAGAATTAACTAAAATCATTGTAAACCAGTCCTATTGACAAAGTAAACATTATATCAGGTATTTATCAAAGTTTATTATTTTAATCAAATTTAAAATTCAAGAAAACAGAATGTTTGCAATTAAATAATCTGATGTTGAAAACAAAGATGTCTTTAAGATTAACCAAATTCAAATCAGGTTAAAACTTGAATTCAAACATAAATAAATTTTAAAGTTTTTCCATTCTAACACTTACGCGTTAAAATCTATTAATTCTAAACATTTACTTTAATTGTTATGTTTTAATAACTGTAAACCAGTTATGGTCACTCCCAGACGAGACTTAAGCGATCATAAGAAAAATAGCCTCTACGCAGACGCTAACAACCGTAAGATCGACGTGTAAAGCTCTCACTTACGGGTTCCAGATGTTTCAGCCTGAACCTGATCCTCCATTTAAAAATCTGAACTCTGAGCCTAAATTAAAGTTAGAGACTGAGTCTGAACCCAATTATACTCCCAGAAATACAAGCCTGAGTCTTCATAAAATTAAAGATAAAAAAATATTGTATTTAATATCAAATGACAAGTTTGAACTTTTATCATGAACGATTCATATGTTATGCCAAATTTTGCGATAACAAAAAAATTTAATTACAAATAAATAACATTATTAAAACTTGAAAATTTTATTTAACAAAAATTCCAAAACAATAAATTGCACAAAAGCCCTTTGAATTCTATAAATAAATACTAAGGCTCTCTTAAGCGGAACGTAAGCCTTGAAATTCATGTTGACCAAAATATAAGAATTATAAGTCTAAAAATTTAGTTAAACTTAGAAAATTATTCCTTGTCCAATCCTTAAAATTAATCTCGGATTTAAGCTACAAAGTATCAAACGCTCTAAATAACAATCACTAATAAGAATTATATGAATTAAATCTTTTAAATTAAAATAATTTATGTTCAACAATTATGTGCTATTTATGATACATCTAAATCTAGGATCGCTCAAGACAAAAAGTCAAAGCTTAACGCAAGGTGTTTGCACTCAGAATAGAAAGGTATCCAGTACAGTATAAACTATTATTTAAACCTGACTAATTTTAGTTGTAAGAATATAATAAATACTTTTAGCTAATAATATATAAAAACAATTCGAAAAGTATTTCTATTGCTTATAAAACAAGAAATAAGATTTTATAAAACTTAGAACTATACTTATAACAAAACCTTTTTTAAATATTTAATTAAAATTTTTTTTATGCAATAACTAAATTAACAACACTAACACTTAATACAATTTTAGTGACGTATTCACCGATGTCACCTATTGGCTTATTGTTGTTGCTATGGATGTTGTTATGGGTGTTGACATATGTTCGCTGTATTTTAACACAAGCACATTTAAAGTAAAGTTTCGCCATATTTACTTGCATGAACAGGAAAAACGGTTATTCATTTTGAATAAAATTTTATGAAATATCTAAATTTACTGTAATTAAATAATTCTAAAATTACGAAATGAAAATTGTTGAAGAATTTTATTTTTTAATTTGATAGTTTTGTTTAATTTTAAAATAAATATTATTTAAGTTGTAGTTCAACTGGATTAATAAATGAGCACATTTATTACATGGCTTCCGTGATATTTATAGCGGAAACGTTTGTGGTATTTTAAGTCAAACGAATAAAATTTTAATTAATTTAATGTTGAATTGGACTAAATCCTTCATTAAGTTGAAAATAACTTTTTAATATTTAAAAGTAAACATATTTTATTTATTTTCAATAAATTTAGATATAATAAAGTAGTATTTTTGTTATAATTAAATATTTTTTTCCCAATTATAGGGAATTAATAGTGAATATTATTTAACAAAAAAAACAATTTTATTATAAACATGTGTATCAAGTTTTAAATTAAATGAAAAATTAAATTATAAGTGAACACATATGTAAGCGTTAAATAAAGTGAAATTTTAAGTGTAAAAACGTATTAAGTGTTATTAATGCGTTTTAATGTTTGTTCGATAAACTCTTCAATAGTCCAGTCTTCATGTTTTAACGTAATTTTCATTTGTAATGCTTCAAAACTGCTGTAAAACATCTATTAATTAAAATTTAATTATTCTATTTAATTAATTATACTTAAATTAATGGTTAAATACCTTTGAATTTTGATATTTTATAAAATTAATTTGCAAAATTATTTATCGTAAAACGGAACGAACGTTAAGTTCATTCCACACATACTAAACGTTTAACTGACGAAACGTTACTTCAAATGTGCTTTATATAGCATTACTGCTATCGAATGGCAACACCCATAACAACATCCATAGCAACAAATAATAAGCCAATAGTAATGGTAATAAACACATACTTAGTAATACGTCACATTCATATGTCTAGTGTGTAGTGTTTGTGTAGTTTTTGTGTTTGTTTTTTAAATTGTTAAATACTTCGTAATTTATTTGTTTTTGAGCGTTGTTTTGGGTTTTTTTAAATTACTTAAAGCTTGTTTTGTAATCGATATTGAATGGAATATTTTTAATTATTTGCTAAATTTTTCGGATCACAATATTACCACATAATAAAAGCATAAAACTAATTTACACTAAAACAGTGATCTAAAACTGGACATAAACTAATTATAAAATTTTTTGGAATTTTTTTTCTAAAAAATTTACTTTAAATTTTTTTTATCGCTATTAAGAATGATTCAAAAATACGGAACAAAACAATATATAATCTTAAATAATGTTATATTTTTGATAACAATACCCAAATTATGATCACTTATATAACACACTACAGCCAAGTTATTTAAATCAATTTAAACTCAAATCCCATCTTAAATAAGTATTTTAAACCTAGTTTTTGAACAATTTTTATTGAATTTTTTTAGCTCGGAAAACTAAATGATTATAATTAAAAATGGATTTAAATTATTAATCTAATTTTTCGAAGAACTTTAATGTTATATTTCTCATGTTAAACATAAAATATTTCAAAAGTAATGACACAAAAATATAATTCCTTATCCGTAATTGAAATCAAATACCTGTGGTTTGATAACAGGATTTTATAGCATTTATTCTATTCTATGCTCTCATTTCATTTAAGCTCATTTCTTCAATTACAACGCTAAACACAACGAACAAAAACTTTTTAACGAAAAAACTTTACTAATAATTTCTATTTGTTTTGATTGGGAATCTGTGTACGGAATTATAATATTAGAATGAGTTTAGTAAAAATGGTTCGGAAATAAATCCATATATCAATATAAGCGATACTTCATATGCATGAGTATGAGTATGATTACGCGATAAAAATAGTATTCGCTCATATATTCTCTCATTCACTGCTCTTCTCTCTCTCTCTCTCGTACGACAAAATCAATAAAACAGTGACGCGCTGTACAGTACACTATAAGATGATATTTGGGAAACGGATCATTGCCAGCAACATCTTCATCACATATTTTTGCCTCATAGCAACATTATAACAAGCGAAATATATATATTCGTATATATATGTTCGTTATAATAACAATACCCGAACATACAGTAACTGCGCTCAAACAGTTAGGGACGCGTTCGCAACCAAACACACTGTACAAATAAAAGGCTAAAGAATAAAACAGAATAAACGAGATACACATAGAGAGAGAGAGAGAGAGAGAGAGAGAGAGAGAGAAAAAATGTGGTGCAATGCTTTCATGTTATATATACAGCGCTTATCGTTTGCTTCCTATTATGCGCTACTAATCCCTCGCTTTTTGTCTAATAACTTATAATACGTTATCGTCGTAAATAAAATATGAAAATATGATATATTAAGCTGATTATGCTTGTTATAAACCCTGGAAAAAAATTATATTTAATATAATAATATAAATCTTTTTACAGAAAACTAGGATTGTGTTCAGTGAAAAATGTGTGCGTAAAATTCGATTATGATTTGTAATGATTTACAACACAAAACAAAATTTGATTTATTAAGCTTTTTATTAAACTATAATGCGGTGTTCAATCATTTTTTTATTATAGGATTCGTTTGAAAATTCTGTCCCCGAAAAAAAATCTGAATAAAATTATTCTGGAGTTTTATTTTTTTTCGTGTTCTTAGAACTGGTATTAAAACATTTATAAAATTGTTTAAGTAAAAATAAAATTGTTTGTGCACACAGAAAAATAACATGAAAAGCGCATTATAATCAATACACAAAATGTTTAGACAGGAATTTCTCGTTTAGCTATACTCGCTATACGTACGGTATAACATTAAAACTTATTTATATACTACTATACTGTATAAATCGCTTTCAGACACATCTCATTGTGCGAATGTTTTCTTATTTCTGAAAAGCGAATCCTTTAAAAACATACTGTAAATTTTCGATAATACTGTGTACTAACTCTTAATTTTAAAGCAACCTGTTCTTTACTGTAGTAAGCATTTATATGGCATTTACAATGATATGTTGTCAGCGTTTTTTTTTCGCCGTCAAAAAACTGAAACGTAAAAATTACACCTTTTTCGACATTTCATTACAATTTTTGTTCGCATACTCTTTTTTCTTTTTTACTTTTACACTGCAATGTATAATATTATATTGTGCTGTATATGTGTTTATCTTTTCGATGAACTTTTAAGGCTTTGAAATCCATTTTCATTTGAGGCTTTTTAGTGCCGGAGACGGCGAAGAAAATTGTTTTTTATTATATACGCTGTGTTTGATTTGTGGAAATGGATTCGTCTTTAGCGTCGCATTCACTTTAATAAATCCGTTGCGAATAAAAAATTGTTTATTCGATTCGATAATGGATTTAATGATTTATTAGGAACACAACAATTTCTATTCATAGAAATTAATTTCAATTGTTTAAACTGATAAATGTTTGTGTAAAAGGGTTTCTAAAGAAATCAAAATACTGTATTAGTTGTTAATTCCTAGAAAAGAAAAATATCTTTTTTTAAACCAAATTATGGGAGATTTTCTTTTATAATAAAAAAAGAGAATATGCGTTAAACCTTAAGTTTGTGGTTATATACACTCTATAGTATATACACTGTATTTCTTTGCCTTTATATAAAAATTTTCGGTAAAACGAATAATGAGCGAAGTATTTTTCTATATGATTAATGAGCTGTCTTTCAGCCTAAAACAACATACTTAATAATAATGTAATTATTAAATTCTTCATATTCTAAGCTTTTATTTTCTAAAGTAGATTAAGAGATCTAAAAAAACGCATAAATAATAAGCGCAAAGAATAATAGAAATTTTTTTGGTTAATTTTTCATACGACAACTTTTGTTCGAAAGTTTGAGAACAATTAGAAGATTTTAGCAAAATATTTTTAAAACTCTGCTAAAACTCTTAAACATATTTCACTCGTTTTATCATTGCCTTTATTTTCTCTTTCGGCCAAAAAACAAAAGCTCAGACATAACACGCACACGGATTGGCCAACAAAAATATGGCAAAAAGTAATTGTAAAATATTAGGCTACGATTACGACGACGATAGCAGTAATTTAATTGAACAACAGTCGAACTGCTGCACTGACACAGACCAATGCAGGGACAGATTAGTGTCATCACCATTACCAACAAAAACATGTTCGATGATAGCGCATCTGAAACAATCTTCGTTTATACAGCTATTATTAATCGTCACTATATTAGTATCATTTTTTCTGTTACTAATTCTTGTTAAGCTAAAATCCGAACTTTACTCTCATCAGCCATCAACCGCATCATCAATCAATTATTTAATTAACGATTATTATACCGTTAACAATAGCGACTCAATTACCGATAATTATTATGAGTCATTAATTAGGCGTCAAAAGTTAAGACACGGAACTGTTATGGCAGTCACTCATTGCGGCACTCTTTTCGGCGGTAAAGAGCATGACGCCTATGTGTTTAAAGTGAGTTTAAAAGCAAATTTATATATCAGTATAAAAGATAAAATATGTCCTAAAAACTATCGTTAATTTAATTTTTGCGTAACATGATTAGGGTATACCATACGCTCAGCCTCCAGTTGGCTCGAGAAGATGGTCACCACCAACACCGCTATGCAATCCCGAAACTCATCGTCACTGTAACAAATTTGGTTCACAGTGTTTCCAAGTAAATCCATTCACACGGGAATACGAAGGAAACGAGGATTGTCTTTATCTGAACGTGTGGACACCAAATATCGATTCGGAGGTAAAATAGTTTACTATCTCGCTATGAGCCGCTATTTATAAGCATAACTTATTTATCATCATTGGCTGCCGGAAGTGCTAATTGATTATTATTGTTTGTTTTTGTGTGTATGTTTGCCGTGATTAATATCACCATAAATATAATATACGGTTATAAAAATAATAATAATGGACATAACTATAATGCCATTTCTCGTCAAATAATTATGAATTTAGTTTATATCCATTTTCGATGTGATTTTTTTATTGAGAAATATTTTGAAAGCAATTTTTATCTGTTTTTAATTTTTGTTAAGCGCACAACTATTTTTAATATGTTATTATAATACAAATTATTATAAATCAGATTAATAGTGAACTTCTTAATAATAGTAAAGTTTACAAAAATCATAGTTTCACATTCAAAACGGTGTTATTTTATTTATTTTTCAGAAATCGAAATCATAATTATACAAAATTAGCATAAATAAATATTAAAATGAATCGTGAATTGATTTATTCAATATTTATTATAAAGTATATATTTTAAGTAAAATTTGCGTTAAATGCAGAATTGAAACAAAAAATTGGCTTAAACTTACAAAATTATAACAAAAACTATGTTTATTTGTTTGCGTTGAACATTTCGATATTTTTTCGACTTAAGGCTGATCTACCAGTAATGGTATGGATTCACGGAGGATTTCTTCAGTTCGGATCTGGACATCAGCCGGGATTAAAACCAAACGGAAAACTTGCCAAAAATACGAACACTGTATACGTTAGTCTCAACTATAGGCTGCATGTGTTCGGATTTCTAGCGTTGGATATACTAAAGAATAACACAATGAGTTCAACGAATTTCGGTATAATGGATGTAATACTCGCTCTTCAATGGATACAAATAAATATTAAAGCGTTTGGCGGCGATCCGAGAAAAGTGACGCTTTTCGGTGCGGACTCCGGTGCGGCTATAATACTGGCGATAATAAGCAACGCTAATATGAGGTCTCTGTTCCACTCTTCGTGGCTAATTGATCCGGCAGTGTATTTCGACAAATCAATTTCCAGCGCTTCGAGAGACAATAAAAAATACTTCCTGAGCAGAACTAATTGCAAAAGTATTGATTGCCTGCGATCGTTGGCTCCGAGTCGTATAATTAGTGGCTTTCTCGGCAAAAATGATCCATCTTTTCGTATTATCGATCAAAACGATTTACCAATTTTGGGAATTTTGAGCGAACAGTTGATCACAGTTGATAGTAAGTTACTGTAACAGTACTGCTATAAAATCAATATTGCGCTCTAAGCGAAGGAAATTAAAGTTTAAAAACTGAAAAATCTTTTTCTTTACGCACAATTGATTCAATCAATTAAGCGCTATTTAACAAAAATTTTCCACTCGTTTGCTGCATAGAAAAACGTTTGAGCGTATGATTTACGCTAAAAGATAACATTTTCTATATTCACAGATACGATAGTACGCGAGTTCTACCCATACGAAGCGATTAACAGTGATATACCCATACTAATCGGGTCGTCAGCGCACGCCATATCCTTCTGGCCCGGACCTAGAGATCTCAATACATGGACGTGGAATGATTTCGCCAAATACGTGTCCACTAGTTTAGATTCGTTCGGACCGCGTGTGTCTCAGATGGCTTTGCAGTTGTATTTAGAGCCGCTTACGAATGATGCTTATGACTCGATTACACCTCAATCTCAGTTTATATCGATGGTATCTGATTTGCGACAAATTTGTCCGATTAATTATTTATCGGAAATACTGTCGATCAGTAATAATTCAAATATTTATCGGTATATTATTCGCGCCACAACTTCACAACCCGTAAGTGTTTTTTTTTTGAGATAATAGTACCACAAAAATAACAATTTAAATATTTCCCAATAATTTCATTTTGTTTATTTTAATAATTAAATTCAAACTTTTCATAACTATGCTGAGTCGCAGCTTAAAAATGCCAAATATTTTTCAATTCAAATCAGTTTAGCAAACTTTTAGATTATTTAACGGAAACACCGAAAATAGTAACTGAAATTAAACTGCAGTAGACTTGTATTTAAATATCGATTTGAATCGATTATAGATTAGAATATACGAAACACCAGTACATTATTCATCGCACTTAATCGATGCAATCGCTTTTTTCGGCCAAATGGAAGCGTGGCTTCGATGGCCAGCGCTAAATGATTACTCGATTAGCAAAACTATTCAGCAAATCGTCCGCTGTTTTCTAAACGTTAAAAGAAATAGCGGTAACGACAACAATACGTCATCATCTCCATCATCATTATGGCAATCATTTCCACGAGAAATCGCCGAAATTGTGTCGCAATTAAATTATACTTCAATTGTGACCACTAATTATCGTCAAACGGATCGCTGCTCGTTCTGGCAAACGGTTCAGTTATTTAATTATATGTGGACTGTTTAGGAAATTGTTATACATTTTTCGCTATTAAATTCGCATTCCTATTATGTAAATAATGCCACTGTTCATCATAATTACGCGCAAACGTGTGCTGTTATTTGAAATATGTTGCGAATATTCAGTATATATTATATGTGCCAAAAATCAATTTATGTTAGTTTTGTTTTTGTTTTGTTTTTGCTATTATTGTGTAAATGCGAGAAAGTTTTTTCGGGTTTAAAAACTATTATTAATTTGAAAAACGGTAACTATTAATGACTGATAGATTTTAATTATTTTTTAATTACTGTTTAATTATTTTGATTATCTATCGAAGTTTTGTGAATCATTTCTGTAAATTATATATTATTGTGATTCGGTCTTAAAAATATATGATCAAACTGTTGAAGAACTATAATCTTATTGAATAATAATTTGATAAACAATACAATGTACTGTACAATACGCTTTGAATTCGCCTCTGATTTTAACGTATGACTGCCAAAAAATTTGAATTTAAGTAAATCGAGTATTTTAATACATTTAATTAATATCATTTTTAATTAACGTACTAATCCTATCCGTTTTAGTTCGTTACAAACAATTTATTCTTTAAAAGATTTTTATAATTTTAAATGAATTACTCATTTGACTGTATAGTGGATATAAAATTTAAGTTTATATGCTAAATGTGAACTAATGCTATATTTAAGAACAAAATCGATATGAACTTTAAAATAATCATTACTGTATATTCACGAAGGAATTTATTCCATTTCTGAACATTCCGTGGATTATTCTAAACTTATTTTACTTGAATCGCTAAAAAGATTTCTGATGTCATCAATAACGCCCATTTTATGTATTATACATTATTTGGTATATTTTTTATTGAAGTATTTTTAGTATTTTAAAATTCTCTAACAAAACAAAACAAATACATATAATTTATTTTATTCATACATTAGCAGAATGTCCAAAACATTGATAGTCTGTAGAAAGATATCGAATCGACACAATTTCTAAAAATTTTATTGTATATCAAACCCTTATTATGTTAAATGCTGAGATAAAAATATATTATAATTTATTTAATTGAAATAGGATAGGCATTTTAAATTAATGGCAAAAATAGACCATTAAGTTATGTATTATAAGTTGGGATTTTCAAACCCATTTTATACACAACTAACACAACAGAATATGTTTCCGTATAAAATAATTGGTAGAGTTCGCAGAGTTTTTAAAAATTTGTAAACCGATCCATTCTCCTTAATTATTCATAATTTTAATACTAAATTTAATCTTAATATAAAAATGTTTGATTATTTAAAAGAAAATTGTTTATCTATAAATTTAAAATATATAGAAGTGAAAAATTATAAAATGTTAAATATGTAAATCAATCGTATTTACTTATATTATTTTTGTAAAAAGTAAATAATTTATAACATTAACAACTTATTTAAATCAATTTAAATAATTTATGTAAAGTTTCGTTATTCGTAAATATGTGAAATTTGTATTTAAATGGCAATAACCCGAGTTATGCTATAGTTATGGCAAACGGGTCTTAAAATTAAAGATGTTTACGGGTAGTAGTTCGTCGACCCGACCCGAACCGACATATCTTAATTTTAACCCGAACCGAACCGAGATATTTGATGAGCTACCCGAACAGAACCGATAAGAAACCCGATAACCCGAAAAACCCGACAATTGACACTATATTCGTAAAAAACGTTTAATAATTGAAAAACATAAATCAAAAATAATATCTATGACTTTACTATTCATTTTTTATACTACTAATATGTTAATAATTAAAATTTTGAATGCATAAGATGCTTATAAAATTCTTATTTGAAGATTAATAGAGTAAAGTCATATAAAAATTTTAAAATTTCATGCCAAAAATTGATTATCGGTTATTCGGTTTCATTCGGGTTAACCGGTAAGAAATTTATTCAACCCGAACCGAACCGAGTAATGATAAATAGTAACCCGAACCGAACCGATATGAAACCCGTCGGGTAAAACCGTCGGGTTAACCTACCCGGGGAACATCTTTACTTAAAATTAGTTAAGTTGTTTGGTATCTTTATTTCTTACGCACATACTCGTGTTTATCAAGTTTTTTTAATTATCACTAACTTACTTAAAGCTCACTTTCAAGCTTATTGAATATAATTACGCGAATTATCTAATGTTATATTTAATTAAAGATTCCAATATTTAGATTAATTTTTAATAAAAAATTATCAAAGAATCAAACGACAGCTTTTAAAAACTTAAGCTAATCTCACCACAATCGAGTCTATTGCCATAATTATTTATAAGTAGTTTAATATAGTTTTGCTTATAAAACAAAAAAAATATATTAAATAAAAAATGATTTGTTTTCGAGAAAAAAACTTTCTGTGTTAATAAAGTTAATGTACCCAAAATGCAAATTAAAATAAATGAAGTTTTCGTTTGAACAAAGGCTCGTTTTAACTTCTTTACGATCACATAAAAAAATATTATCATAACGAGATGGGAAACATCATGTATTTCTACAAAATAAACGTACATTAGCTTTTTTACATATTTTTTGCACATATCTTAATTCTGTTTTTGAACCATAGAATTATCATATTTCGGTTCTATTCTAAATAGCAATGGCATGCAAATAATATCTACAACTCTGTAGTATTATATTTGACTACATTTGACTAACAAGAGAGAACAAAATAAAAAAGAATATTTTATTATAGGTTTTTTCTTACCGCATAAACTAACTATTTCTGCTTTTTGTACATTTTTTTGGGGGAAAATGATAATATTTGTTAAGCTATAATTATTTATATTTATTTTGTTTAGACTCAAAATATCAAATCGATTTCACATGTAAAGCATTATAAAATCAATCAATAGTTTAATTTATTATCGATCTTTAAAAAATTATATTTTATTCGATAATAAATTTCATGACATTTTCTCTAAAAACAAAATTATTGAGTTTTCCAATTTCACAAAAAATATATTCAAGTATATTTACATCTTAAACTTTTACGATAAAATAACATTTTTCTGATTTTTTTCGTTTGGTTGTAACAAATGGTGACCATATTGAAAATAACGGCATCAAAACAATAGTGTCATACAAAATAGTCATACAAACTATTTTCTGATTCTCTTTTTGCCAAATACATATAATTTATTTATAAAAATAAAGAAAACGAACGTTTTCTTGTCTATCCATATGAAAGCGAAAACTCTTTTACTTCATTTTTGCACAAAAAAAATATATATAAAGTTAAGTTTTGCGATTCAGACGCAAATAAAACTGACAGAAAAACGAAAAGAAGAATATGAAAAAATATAAACAATGCCAGACATGTAGAAATGCTATATATCTTTCTTTTTTTAAAAATTATGAAAAAAGAAAAAAACAATTTCAATTTCTGCGCGCAATATATTCTGTTCGCTAAAAAATTATTATTGAAACTCTTTTTTGTTTTGTTTTGCATTTCTGTTTTAGCGCCGAAAATGTAGACGAAAACTATAATCGATAGATGGATCAGTAAAGTTACTCATACTCGAGTAACTTTGATATTTTCACTTAATTGAAATACTATTGGGATTTATATACATTGTAGAGAAGATGAAGTGCATTGTGCTATGCTATACATCGCTGCTATGTTTAATAATTTATCTTTTCTACCAAATATATAGATATATTACTTTAAATGCAAAGTTTACGTTACGTTAAGTTTATGTTCTGCATCAGTGATTCTCAACATTTTTTTTGGTTTTGTTATTGAACGCAATTTAAAAACGTACGATCGAAATGATTCTGTTTTATTTTAAACACTTCCCAAATATTTTGAAATGCATTGCAAAATCTCTTAATAAAAATTTATTCTTTTTATAAAATGACAAATAATATTAAGAAAACACGCAGTATTTTATTTTAATAGTATTTTATTGTATTTTAATTAACGTAAATTAATTCCCAAACTAAATAAACAAAAGCTTCGATAGTTCTTAACTAAAGATGCTAATGGTTCGACTTTTCCAGAACCACACCAAACCAAACCATTATCCTAAAAATAGAACCAAACCGAACCAAACCGCGATATCTATAATGTAAACCAATCCGAA
>JAQGAW010000322.1:0-32699 GCA_034698025.1 Phthiracarus crinitus
TAAAATACCGAGAGAGCAAAGGATAATGCCTCTCCCGATCGATAGGATCGTGAGTATGGGGCAGCGGTCTCTTATAAGATAATTATTAACTATTCTGTGATTAGTCGGTCTCAATGCAGATGTGACCGAACCATACACCGTTATGATTATGCGTTGTCACTACAAGAACCTATGACTGACCTGAATGCGCATACTGCTGGAGACTTAAAGTCTGGGGTCTATGAACCTCTAATATAGGTTCGACTACTATTACCGCTTATAGGGTCGATTTATTTTATGCCTTTCAATATAATGGTTTCAAGTGAGCCGCCCGTTAGTTGCCGTACCCCTGAGACCCTGGAGACTTGCCAACCATACCGATCAGTCAAAATAGAAATAAATCAAATCCAAAAGAAAGTCCAATAGAAATTAAAATAATAACTCACAAACAATTTAAATGCAAATAAATTTATTATAACTAAAACAATACAAATAATAATTTTTATTATTAAAATGAACTGTTTTAAGGCCCAGAGAGAAGTGATTTTGCTGTGGGAATGGGACCCTTATTTATACAGATTTTTACGTGATGTCATTACTAGAGACTGGAAAATGGGTCAAAATTTTTCACATTTTGGGGACACATATGGGGATACAAATTATTTAAAAATGGGGACAAAATTAGGGATATTTATATCTTTTAAAAACAAAACAAATTATTTTAAAAATGAGTTAAAATTTTTAAAAATGTTTTTTACTTAAAGTTTGTTTGTTTACGATTTTAGAGATTGTTTGAAAACAACATAATTTAAAAACTTTATATATTCTATTAAAATGTGGACAATTTATAATATTTTTCAATTTTGCGGACATGTACCTTTAATGTGGACAAGTTTGTCATTTTGGAGACTTTGGGGATAAATGGGGACATTGTACCCACTTTCCAGTCTCTAGTCATTACGGAATGTTCAGTCAACACAGGATAGAAAGATCCTGCCATTTTCCAAGTAATCCCTGAAACCCATTGAAAACAGGATATAACACTCAACAAATTTAAAGTTAAATTCTTTAAAATTAAATCATAAACACACAGACAGGATAGGAAAATCCTGTTTTCATAATCTCTTATCTAAAACAAGCAGCTGTGACAATATTAAATATAATTTTTTCAATATATTTTTAAATTACTCAATAAGTTAATGCTGTGCGCATTAAAGGCGAGTTTATTATTTATTATCTGTCAGACTAAACTGATCTTAATTTTGGCTTAACTAAAGTATTTTAACTTTGGAATTGACAAACATTCACACATTTGTAAAGTTTAAAACTTTTGACTGTAATTAGTCAAAAAAACGACTAAAAAACAATTACTCCAAATTATACTGAAAAGTCATAAATGATTAAAGATGATGCCATTTATGTAAATCTTTTCATATGGAGGCACCACAAAGGGAAGAAAACTCAATAATGAAGTGTGGATTAGACATAAAAGTTTGGAAAACTTCTAATATGGAAATTAGTTGTCTCACATAAGCAACTTTGTATATATTGTATGTTTTATGAAATACATAAAATGTTGAGTCAGCAAAGGTTTCAGATCTATTAAATTTACTTTTTATTATACATTGATTTGAATTTTAAATGTTGATCATTTTAATTATAATAATTACAATGAGTAATTGTGTGAATAGAGTTGAACCTATACCTTATAAATACTTCTACTTAAATGATGGATGCAATAATTTGTTTGATAATCGAGTTAAAATCAGAGCACATTTCAAACAACACTATGTGCAAAATGTATTTTGATAAACAACCTTTTATGGTGTATGGAACGAAAAATTCTTGGATTATGAAGAAAAAAAATATTTGATTAGATAAATCAGGGCCATATGAATTTCCACAAAAATAGTTACGACTATAATGATTGCTGCACTTGCTTCAAATTTAATCTACATTATAGTTACTTACATAATGGTATTCACCTGGATATTACGTATTCAACTTCACCTAAAATGACTCCAAAAGATCGAGCGGTTATTATACAAGACAACACACCGACTGACCATCAATATTACCACTTGAAATATCTACCGTGGTTTTCAATCACTGAGCGTTTATTATACATTCACAACCTTTATAAATATTCGACGTCACATGTAATTTCAACATATGATACCGCACTACTTGATTGGTAATTATACTAAAAATAGCGAAATTGAATGTTTGGACACTTTTATATTTAGTAATCGAAATCACATTTAAATTTTAATTTGTTTATTCAATCTTTAATGTTCGTTCTTTAATTTTCTATTATCTTAATCTATTTAAATAATTTTCTAAATTTTGAATGGACTCAAAATACGATACCCGGCGGTAATTGTAATGTGTAAAAATTAATAAAACCTTGATCTTTATAATATTATTAGAAATTTAAACGAATTTCCGATTTTGAGTATCCTTTTGTTTTAGTACATATCCTTTTTAAAAATACGTTAAAATCTATATAAAAATATGTTTTTCGCTTAAAAATTGTATTCTGTTTTAGTTGTATTGTTTAATCTTTAATAAATGTATTGCATTGAGTAGTGTCTTATTTAATTGATTGTGGAACTGTGACACAACCTTTTACAATATCAGGAAAAGATATTCGAAGCTGCAATACATGCACGATTGCGATATTATTCAACGATTGTCATGTTTGCCTTAAATTTAATCAGTATTACAAGAAATGCAGTCATGAATATTTCTAGACAATATTTCAGTTACACTTACACTTCAACTCCACGAACAACTCTTTTAAGTGCGGCACACATAACGAATGATTTGACTCATTTTGGTCATAAGTATCACCACATTAAGTATTACCCCTTGTAATGCACACAATGTGTGCGTTATTTCTATCTATACAAGTATTTACATGAACACTTGGAAACATAGCATTTTATATCATTCAAAACTATTGCCGATTATATTAGTCACCACAAAGTGAAACAATTGTAAAAACTAATTGTCAATTAAATATTAATCTAGGACTCGAGTTTGGAATACCGATTATTGATTAACCCTTAATTTTTATGTTATATTTTATCAAAATTTCTATTTGTCTATTTTCTTATATAAAATTTTATAGTATAATTCTCTACTATTCTTGAAATTGTAAAATCCTTAATCTTAGACTCAAGATTTTTCGGTGGGAGTTATTGTAATTTGTAGATAAGGATTCATTGTTAATTTTAATATTTTTTCGGTTATTTTAATACAAATATGATATCATTTTATTTTTTTAAAATCCGTAATTGAAAACATAATTTCAATAACATTTTAATAATTTTTGAATAAATTTAACTTTGTATTCAAAAATTAATAAAATGTAGACATTGAAGGTAATTCTTTGAGAAAATTTTGTTGAGCATTGAATTATAGTGTTTGAGATATGGAACGAGAATTTCAATATTAATATACTTATTTAGAAATCATTTATTTGATATTATCTTTAATATCTTTAAAAGGAACATAGGATTTATATTATTTACACAATAAATAAGCCCAACTTAATTCATAAATTAATACATACAAAACTTTATTTTTGATTTACAGCGGATTCACAATGTGTTCGTACAGATTCGGAAACTATCCGAACAAAAGTTTGAAAACAGGTTACGCTTCAGAAACTATCCGAACGCGTTCATTAACTATACGTACTGTGCGTACAACATATTTGAGGGAAAGCAAACGGTCAGTTCGTTAAAGCTCCAACAGTTTATTTTTATAGTCCAATGCATCGGTCAACTGGTTTGTACGTATAGTTACTGAAAGCGTACGTATAGTTAATGAACGCGTTCGGATAGTTTCTGAAACGTAACCTGTTTTCAAACTTTTGTTCGGATAGTTTCCGAATCTGTACGAACACATTGTGAATCCGCTGTAACTATGAACACGTGTCTCATTCGGAGTTAATTGAGACGCAATCATCAGATGATGAAAGCATACTCTCATTAACGGTAACATTCATTTGATTTTTGAAATTAACATATTTAGCTTAAAATCTTAATTTGACTTTTAATTTTAAAGAGTATTGAGGCCATTATTCATCAATCATTGGCACCATTTTTAGCAAAATATTATGCAATCGAGGAATCAGTAAAAGACTTGGAAAATGAACGTAAAAAGAGTATTGAATTAACCGATAAGTATGTCGCGAACACAAACAGAAAATTAGCGATCGCTGACAGAAAATTTGAAATAATTAACAATGAAATTGATATAAATGAAAGTTATTTTCGTATAACTGTTATCGTTTTATTGTCAGCATTTCTATTGTCACACTTTTATTTGTTTAAACCAAACATCGATTGTGTTTCACCAAACGTTACGCAGGTATATATTTAGCGAAGTTTTGGATTTTATTTTAAATTACAGATTCTTTTTTAAAAATTTTAATTAAAAATATAATATTTTAGAGTAACTTTTCCGATATTGTTAATCGAGCTCGAAATTCCGATATTAAGACAATAATTTTGATGAACATAAACGCTGAGATTTTAAACGAAATTCAGACTCAAATAAAATCTCAAATATCCCAACACATATCATGCACATCAGTATTGACAGAATTTGGTGACAGCTGTTACAGAAAATTGGCGGAGAATATTGAAAGAAATCTAACGAATGCGATGTGGGAAGTGGTTGTCGCGGAAAAACATTCTGCCGGCGCTTTTAGATTAATGTCTAATATCTATTACGCCGCTGAGGTCGGAGATCTTTGGTTTTATTTTGATGGGTTGTGCTAAAAATTTTATGTACAAAATATTTTAGTTTAAAGGTGTTAACCTTAAAATAAAATTTTATTATAAAATATGATTAAATAATGTAATCCCATTTCTTAAATATATCTTCAATTTGGTTTTAACGCATCCGTTTTTTCTGTCATTCGTTTTTAATGCCAAACTAGAAAAATTTCGAATTTTTCCATTATAAATATTTAAGTTTAAAATAATTTTTTAAAGCTTTAGAATATTGATTTAATTGGAGTCATAAATTTTATTAATTTTTGTTTTTTGAACGATTTTTTTGCGTGCTTATTCTTAATATGTCGCTGAACTTGATTTTACGTGCGTTTTATCAAACCTAAAAATACACATAGAGAGCAATGTTATTGTTATTGAATAGATATGCAAAATTTATATAAACTACAGAAAGTCCATTATTAAATTTTTAAGAACACTTCTTTTAAAACATCTCATTAAAAATAAAAAGATGATAAACTCCTTACACGTGTGAATTAAATGATCCATTCTTTAGTACAATTAGAATCGAAATGCTTTTAAATTAATTTTTTATGAATAATTATTTTATTGTAACCGAAACTGCAAATAAGTTCGTATTAAGCAAATGTTTAACAAAATTTATTTATTTGATTATTAATAAAAATGGAAGAAAAAACACTAATAACTCAAAATAAAATTGTGTATAATAGGTCTTAGTTAATAATAATTAAACGATTTTTCTCCTTATTAATGTTAAGTGGTGATACGCTGTGGTGCGCTACAGAAGCATACGATTTAAGTAAGAGATTAACCCTTAAACTAATAAAATGAAATTAAGTTCTCAAACATTTTTGCGGAATAAAGAGTGAAGGTGAATGTACGGCACAAAACGAAATCTTTTCATGCGAATCGTCTACAGTCGAATGCCATCGATTATGCAAATATAAAGACTATGACGGGTTTGCAAATACTCGTTTTATTTTTACTAAATTATAACTAAAATATTTAAATATCTATTATGTCGCAGAATATGCTTTTTCGAACGCTATCCGGCATGCATTTGTAGACTTGGGTTTTTCAGGTATGGAGAGGATGACAGGTCCATATGTGTTCCGAAAGATAAATGGCCGCCAGAAATAAAACTGTCGGACAGCGAAATCGCTGAACTTTGATTTTACGCTCGTTTGATCAAATCTAAAAATACACACAGAGAGCAATGTAAATATTGTTGAATAGATATGTAAAAATAATTTTTAGAATAATTGGATGAAAGTAACGCGACAGAGAAATATCGTTTTATTGGAATGTTTAATCAATTGAAAGAAATATTACGCTTATAATAACGCTAAAATTAGTAGTTTTTTGAAATAAATGTGAGGATATTTAGAATTGAATTCTATTAATTAATAAAAAATTTTATTTAATTAACATAAATAACATTTATTTAGAAATAATAAGAATTATAAATTTCTGCTATAACAGTCCTAAATATTCATATTCATATTCAAAATTTTATTTTGATTGAAGTGAAAGTTTAAGATTAAGTAATTAATAAAATATCGATGATAATAATGTATTCGAAGTTTATTTCTGTGATGTGTGTCAATGTGACGTAGTTATGAGTGACAAATTGTAAGAGTAGTTTCTCTATTTGGCAATAAAACCTCATATCAGTTTAATTAATTCTTGCATTGTTTTGCAAAAAAGATGTGATTTTCTTCAGATTTTTCACTTGACTTCAATAAAAAGATTTTACGAAATAGTAATTACATAGTATTAACACTTCAGTGGTATTACCAAAAAAATTTCATTTAAGGAATTTTGGGATAAAAATATTTTGATGCCTTCCACAGTGCATTGCGCATCTCGTTTCATGCGCTGCACCCCTAAGCTTAAACTCTTCGTGCTTTACAGAAAATGTTAACTAAAAGGGGAATATCGCATTGAAAAGCATTGATATCCATTTAAGGTATTATGGGGTAATAGATTGCCCCATACATACTTTAGGGTGTTTATAAATTTTGTTTTAACTGATTAAGGAATGAAAAAATACTGATATGCTGGGAAATAATTAATTGAGGCATATCTAAAACCCCAATAAAATCGCTTTTAGGATAAAAAAGTTATTAGCGCGCAAAGAGGCATTGGGGTCGTTTTTATCCCACATTTCCACTGAAGTGTTAAATTATATATTGAAAGGCTTTAAATTTCTGACCCTATAAAAAATTTTCTGCAGTATTAAAAAGGTTATAACTACTAACATTTGCGGCACCAGACATCCGCATAAGGTTCGTATTATTTAATTCGTATTCGTGTATTATCACTATTAATGGTATGAAAGTGTTGACAAACCAAAAAAGTTCTTAACAGAATAAACATTGAGACCATTTGCCTCATACTAACGATTCCATCGATCGATAAATGCCTTACTCTGTTCTCTCACAATAAAGATGTGCATACTTCATACTTTCATAAATTAATGAAAATTGCTTCAACTTTAAGAGACAATAGAATTGATTTAATGGATGCGTTTGTTGAAAGATATAGAAATTTGTTAAAGAAATTGTTTGTGATTTTGGATGAAAAGCTAACAAATAAATGATTACACAGAATATTTGTCGTTAAAGTCTAATTTAACTCAATTGGAATCACTAATAATTGAATTGCGATGCGATGTCAACCAATGTTTGGATCAAATGAAACTAATCTGTAGTAAATGCACAAAATTGGTTTCATTGAATAGAAATTCACTTAAAGAAGGAAATAAAATATTTCTTAATGATTAGAATGAATGGATTAAACATTTTAAAAATCTGAAACATTTCGAGTTTGAAAGCTTTTATATTGAAAATTATGGAATAAGTTCGAAATCAAAGCTTGATTGTCAACAATTAACACATATCGGCATATATTCAGATAACTACTACTCATTTTTTATAGGTATTCATCAATATTTACCGCTAATCATAGTGATTAAAATTAAAGTTTTAAAATTAAAATTTACAAGTTTTAAAAATATATGATTTGGCGTAATATTAAATTTAGTTGTATTCTCATAGAATTCGGTTCTATCAGATCAGATATAAAATATATCTGCATTCGTCTATTAAATATTCGTCAGAGTTTATTAAATTAACGAAGAAACGTATTGCGATACTTAAAGCTCCGAAAAATATTCAACTCGAATTTTCATGATTTTGAATGTAAAAACTTAAAACTAATAATTTTATAATAAATAGAGAATCGTATTTCCAATTAAATTTTATTAATTTTCTCTAAAGTATTACTAGAAAAAATATGAGAGAAAGATGTAGAGTGCAAATGATTGCGAGAGAGGTATCAGCAAGGGGTAAAATTTTCTTTGAGAAAATTGATTGAAATTCTTTGAAAAATCTTTGGTAAATTTTAAAATTTTCTTTGACAATAATAGTAAAATTCTTTGATTATTCTTTTAAAAAATTAAACTTTTTCTAAATTCTTTGAAAGAAAATACCATAAAATTTTATATATGCATACTATAAGTCTAGTGTAAAATTGTTGGCTGAACATGCGTTAGTTAACCATTAAAAATGCTGATCTTTAAAAAAGGAAACTGTTTTTTTTTCTTTTATGTGTCACTATTTGATTGTCTATTATCATTACAAACAAATGAGTGGACAAAACCATTAAGGAATGAACTTTACGTTTCAAATCCAGTTTCGATGAGAAACAGAATTCGAGTTATACTGTATGTTTCATCATAACAGAAAATTGTTACAAGATTTCGATTTACTGGTAAGTCTTAAAATTTATAGTTAGTGTTGGGTCGGGTCAGCTCAGTTCGGGTCGGATTCGGAAAATCTATTATAAATTTCTGATTTTCCACTAATTTCGCCAAAACTCATATTTTGAAATAAACATATTCTGATACACAATGTTTAACATATTCTGAACAATTCCAAAACCAAATAATAATATCAAGTAACAGTGCTTTGTATAATTTAAAAATGAGTCATAGCCTTCAATATCGGATATAAGCTAAAGATTATTAGGTCGAGGACTTTTCTGTTTTCAATTTTTAATCATCAGTTCGGGAGTCATTCACTGAAATGCCTCACAGAGTAAACCTAACTGACAAAATATACGAAAAATAACTAACTGTTTTACCCGCAAAATTTAAGTTGAAAATTTTAATTAGATTTTTTTGCGTCATAAAAGTGTATAAAGTGTTCGGTATGTTTTATTGTAATACAATATTCGAAGATTAAACATTAAATGATTTATTTATTGATAATTTATATATCGCGCTTCATATTCAGCATAGTTATAAATAGGAAAACTAGCTTTTATACTAAAACACTGAAACTTAAAGACATTTTAGTTAATGACTCCTGAGTTAGACTCTTCTAGTAATACTTTAGAGAAAATTAATAAAATTTAATTGGAAACACGATTCTCTATTTATTATAAAATTATTAGTTTTAAGTTTTTACATTCAAAATCATGAAAATTCGAGTTAAAAATATTCTTTTACAAAAACTTTTAACTACTGAAAAAAATTATTAATCATTTGATTGAATAAAAACATTAAATGAATAAAGAAATTGATAAGTTTGACAAAACCTAAAAAAGTTCAAAAAAAATTACTTTAAATTTTTGTAATTTCTATAAAAAAATGCCAAACACTAATTACGAAAATATAAAGAAATGATTGCTTTTTTTGTTAATTTTGAAGGTAGAAATCTTGTTCGAAATAAAAGTATATATTAACCGTTAACCGATCGAATTTTGCGGTTTTTTCTAACCGTAAAGTCCGCACCCTAGCTTACTAATATGGAAATCCAGGGATTAAAAAGTTGAAGCGTTTATTACTAATGTTGTACAGTATATAATCATAACTGAATGAAACGAGCATTTCATAACTTAAATCATCGCTGTCTCGATTAGCAGTAATTAGATTACGATGGCTTTGATGTGATTTAATTTTTAAAATATAGCGTACAAATTAATTGATAATTATATGATAATGGCATCATCAGTGGAAACGAGTAATCGTTTGAAAAATAATAAACTTAACGAAACGCGAAACAATGATAACAACAAACACGGAAACAAATGTAACGATAAATATAACGACACAAGCGATCACGAAAAATGTCAATCAAACCATAATAAGCACGTGATCTCCAGTAATCGATATGATAGGAAAAAAATGAAAACCGATACCAACGGTAACCGTAACGAAGATGTATATAAAAATAAGTATCTGCGACAGTTGAAAGAGACCAGCAAATACTGTAATGAGTTAAACGAAGCCAATAAGACTATCGGGGAAACGAAACTCAAACATTGGTGTTATCAGTGCCACAATCAAGGTATTCGTGTTATGATTATATTCAACGCTTTGTGTTTTCCGTATTTTATAATTTATTTCGTTTTAATTGATATTTTTGTTTCCCGAAGCGGTATTCAAATACGTATCGTTTTGTTCGCCGGAATGCCAGCAGAAGTATCTCGACGATCATCGAAACCATTGCAACGGATTAATACAATTGTTTCAGAATGAATACGGGTTTAATATTTCGGTGCCAATCGAAACCGATGAGTGCGTCACATATTTGTTTTCCACTCAATAATTTGATATGAATACACTAATTTAAATAAATTTTAACTCAACAGATCTAACGTGAAAATTCGGCAAAAAATCATCGTACGATACGAAGCGACGTTTCGCCGAAAAATACGCGGAATCAGCGCAATGGACGCAACCGTTTATACGCTCCAAGAGATTATACGCAACTATTCGTGGCAATTAATAGCGCTTCCATTCTATAACGTGACACGCGATGGCCAAACGGTCAAGAATTTTGGTCTATCGCTGGACTGCACGGAAATATTGGGCTCGAGAGAGTGGTGCTGCAGCGCGAGCGCAGAGTTTAAAATCGTGTCGCAAAAGCGCGACTGCAGTCGCAGTTTTTCGCGGAAAATCTATCACAACTTTTGCCCGAAAGAGAGTGAATGCGGTTTCAGTAATTTTATCGATTGGAGCGAATTATTTGACGAAGAAAAGCGGTTTGTGGTGAACGACGACGCGATTATTGAGGTCACGATTTCTATTGATTGAAGTACTAAATTATTAACGAAATTAATATAATGATTATTGGGTATTGTTTGGGAGATATTGTTCATATAAAAGTGGTTAATATTAATTAAGAGTAAATATTGAAGAATTTATTTGCCAAAATTAGTTATGGTTAATAAAACTTGTGTAAAATAAATTGGGTTAAACGTAATTAATTTATTCGATTCTAAATAACTTTCCTTTAATTAAAAAAAATATATTTCTAACGTTTTTTTGTCGGCAATAAATTTTATTCATTTGTATTAAGCAAACAATTATATCTCTTTTGCAACATAACAAAGTATAAGAGTTAAGTCATTGTAAAAAATATTGCATTAAAATTAATTAATTTTATTACAAATAAGAAATTTTATAATAATAAACAAAACTATTAAAAATTGATATTTAATAAAATTTTAAAAAATTCAAAAATCTCAACCACACAACTAATTCGACGAACTTTCCTCTTTATTCTCTTCTTTGATGGTCTCCTCCTGAGTACTCTCGTCTTTAGTGCTATCTTTGTCCGAACTCTCGTCTCGAGTGCTCTCCACTTTCTTGCTCTCATTGTTAGCGCTTTCATCGTTAACCAATACGTCCTTTTTTTCTTCCTTTTTGCTCTCATTATCAGTGGTCTCCTCTTTAGTGCTCTCATCTTTGGTGCTTTCCTTACTTTCCTGTTTAGTGCTCGCGTCATCAGTGCTCTCCTCTTTAACACTTTGATCGTTTAAGAGTTCAGCATTTTGGCCATTATTATTGGTATCTACTTTGGTATTAGTATTGTCAACTTTACTACTTTGATCGTCAGTAGTGTCCTCTTCGCATACAGTTAGCACGTCTTGACTCGCATCCGCTACTGTGTCTTGAATGCATTTTCCCGAATGACAATACTAACAAATATGGGTGAATAAACGGTTAGATTTTATATGGCTTATTATTTAGAATGAACATATTTTGTATTTGAAATACCATATCGGGACCGCATTTTATATTATCCGGTGAATTAATTGGGTCCAACTTTTTTTGTATTTTGCCCACAAATCTGCACGTTGTTTTGCACGGCGAACCCGACTTTCCAGCCTATAATGCGATAGCCTTTTATAAAATAATGTTTTTATCTCTATAATTAAGCTTAATTTAATGTGAATTATATTCTTAAGGTTAAAGATTCTAAAATCTTTGATATAACCTCAAGTTGCGCCTAAATTTTTAATGCTAAATCTTATTACATATCACTTAATTATGCTTATCTATATTAATAAAAAACATTTACTTTCGTATAATATATAATGTAAATAAATTTAATATTTTTCAAGCGAATACACTTATATTTTATAAATCTTTTACACACTTAATTTACGAGCTAATGATAAAGGAATTGGCAAAATTAATCTAATGTCTAATCTTAACTCTACAATCAATAATAAATATACATTTAAAATACAAAAAATATTCACATACATTATACGCCTCTATCTTCAGCCTTAATCCACCTTTTTGTTCGTCATTTAACGCGTCGTTGTATTCTTTAGCGTAAACTTTTTGGCACAAAACGTGATCACTTTTTATCGGCTTTCGACCGATCGATTGAGACGCGACCACAAATGAGAAAAGGATAACTAACTTCATAGTCACAGACGGCAGTGTAGAAATTCGCCAAATTTTCAATAACAGTTTTGCTTTGAAAACGTCAGTTAGAGATTAACTTTACTTATATACTAGCGTTCGCTTATTTATATTCGTTGGACAATTTCATCGATGTGTTAATTTTCTTCTTTATCAACTTTATTTTATTTGATTATTTCGTAAATTGAATGAACGTGACTGACAGCTGACTACACATTAGAAAATAGTTTGAACTCTAAATTTTCAAAATTGTTACAAATCGTAATCGTAATAATGCTAATTAGGGTTAAACTCAAATCAGCTTTTTTTATAGCGATTATATAATCTATAATCCAGAATTAAAAAATGATTTGCTTATCAATTGTCAAATAAAGTTTGTTTTCGATTATAATTGCAATGTTTAAATAAGGATAAAATAGGACAATAAGATTGGCATTTAACAGAATTGGCAGTTTTTCCTCATAAAAGTCACGTACCTTATTGTGAATTTATTTTCAGCTAACAGTTATAGCGGTTAAAGTAGTTTTTATAATTAAAACCCTTTATCGAACGTTTTAAGGAAAAGTTTAAGAAAAAAGAGTAAGCCGTGATTTGATTTAAATTTAAAGTATTATATGACACAATGCAATAAAAGGTAAAAAATAGGATCATAATTAGAATAATTATATTAATGTTAAAGTAATAACGGCACATTGAGCTTTTTAATAGGTTAAGCAAACTTATATGGCAAATGTATATCATTCAAACCAAAGATAAATATTATTAATCAATAAAACCCTTTTCTATTATACAACTATCTAGACTGACCAGATGTCCATTTTTGGACTGGATTTTCGAGTTTTAGCTTACTCTCTCTCCATTGTCCAGTGCATGACTAAAACTGGACATAGAACTGTCCATTTTCAAATTTTATAAAAAATTATTTCTCAAAAGTAACTTATTTCAAAGAATTTTCTCATTTAATAAGGATGAGGCTTTGTGAACCACACTAATTTTGCTAAAATTAACGCTTATATACCATTCTATTAGTTTTTCGAGAGGCTTACTATTAGAAAATAAAATTAAAATAATATTTAAAAAGTTATTTACGGAAGGCCAAAAATATATCGCTTAAATCCGATGTTATATTGTGTCAATTCTTGTCCAGTTTTTATTTTATAATATCCACTTTTTATTCAAAAAAAATCTGGTCAGTCTACAACTACCATATTGTAGAACTCTTTATTCTAGAACTACTAACGTACGTAATCTATAAGCTGGACTTTTCTATGAAAAAGTAATCTAATTAAATATTTCTAAAAGACTGGAGAATTAAATTAGTTATATATTGCCGTGATTAGTATAAATATGTACTAATTATTTGTTAGAATTTAATTAAAATTACATGACAAAATTGTTTATAAGAGATTCATGTTCAATTCGGGTTTTTAAGAAGTTTATTTATAGATGAACAAAATTCAAATTAAATCAATAAAATTTTATATTTTTAAAACTTAATTTGTTATGTAAATTGATAGTAGCAATACAGTATAATACATCCTTTCTTAATAAATACGTAATATTTAAAGAGGATATATATAAAAGCATTGTTTAGATTAAATAAATTTGTGAAATAGGTTTGGGTTTTCGTTTGTAACCTAAAGGACTCGGAGCTGCTTATCAATAAGCTTAACACGACCGAGTGCTATGGAAACCAAAGTTCTCTGTTATTAATTAATTTCAGTTTGAAACGTGGATATAAATCCATCTTTTGATTAACATAACACCTGTTTTATGATAGAGTTTACATATTATAATTCCAATCACAGTGTTTGGCATTGAAATGTATTCCATATTTAAATTGTTGATAATAGATGTATTACTTTGCTTCGCATTTGGTATGTACAGTACGAATAAAACCGTTGAATATTATTTTTATAAGATAAAATATTTTTCAATATTTGTATAATCGTTCAAATTGATAAATTGAACATTAAATTATGATATTTAACTAATTTAAAATAACTTTAAAATAAAATAGTGACAGTAAAGAGTTGAGGTAAAGAATTCAAATAAAATTTTAAAAATTACTTATAGATCCGATAAATTTTATTTTTGAAAATAGTATAAATTATTATTTGTTAATTAAAGATTTTTATTGATAAAATAAGAAATTTTGTTTCTAATAAGTGGCCAATGGTGATGTGGATAATGAGATCCGTTCTGAAGAAGAGAAACGCCATAACATAACGCTAACCCAATACATAAAAGCCGGTAAATTAAATAATTATGATAATTGTGCTCTTTATTTAACATTAATCGAGTTAAATTGCATTTAATCATACATAGCTTTAAGTGGTGGACTGAAATCTCTGTTTCCAGTTGTGTCCGATTACGAGAGAATAGAAGCTGAAAAAACAATTGCCGATGTTTTCCCAATCGGCGATCCAACGCGACCACTACCGGATAATGTCGACAGTATTGAGACAATACTGTGCAGGTGTTGTGCATTTTTGTCTTTTAAATATTATTTAACATTTAATTAATTTTATTCTCACAGAAACCACAGAGAAAGAGGAGTAAAAGTGTTGGCATACTCGCGAAAACGTTGGCCAACAGCGTTGATAACGCAAATTACTGTGCGATTAGGCATTATCTCTATCAGCGACAAAAATGATCAATACTGCAGGGATTCATCGTCTCGAAGCATTTATATTACAAATGCTACCGAAATTAATAAGCAAATCGTTAAGATAAGTACCGCTCGAAACAAATTAATTGATGACTATATGGTTTTGATTTATGGAAATTCTTCAGTAAATAAATTGGCTGGAGTTTGTTGGTAAGAATCACTAATATAATGTATAACTGCTAGTATTGGTTATCATCTTCTGTATAAGTTTGAGTGTCCGCTCGCCTTTAAGCAGATTTTCCCAAACTCTGATAGTCTAGTTGAGTATCCTTTAGGAATTTTCAATGATTTTACATATGGTTAGGAGTAAACTCTTATGATAATGTTAAACGAGTGTTATTAAGTGTACGTTCAAATCCTGAGCAACGATGATAAGACTAATTGAAATGTTTATCTTTTCTAATCTTACGAATATTTCAAATTAAATTTTATTTTTATTATTTAAATACAGTGCAATTTGGAAATTCAAATTACAATTAGTGAAAGCAATGCAAACGCCGGAAACAAAGCATTTTGTTAATGATTATTTCGATGGATACAACGGAAAAGCTGTCAAATATCTATGCGTTTATCATTCGGAAGGTTCAATGGCGTGCGCAGAGCTTGTCATACCTCCTCCGCCCACAAATATTCCTCGTTTTACTTCTACTTATTCCGCTGGTCTGGAATTATTATCGAAGATAACCACAATTTCGGCTTAATTTATTTTTTAAAATTTAATATAAGATTCTAATTTTTAAGTTTAAATAATATTCCTTATATTTTATTGTTACAATTTTTCTAATATATGAAAACTTTGTAAAATTCCTTTATTAATATAAAAAGTACGGTTAAAGAAGGAAAGATTGACATACAAACCTAAATCAATATTCACTGATTTTAAAAAGTCATATAAAAAACTTCAAAATAAATTATTTAAATTTAATTAAATAAGGGGATACAATGTCCTCATTGACAGTGTACTCCTAACTATTATCGTTTGGCCAGAATAGCTCTGTCAAAAAACAGCCAAACGAAATTAATAATATCGATAAATAGTTTTCAACAGTAAAAATCCTACTCATTTTTTTGACTCGATCTTTTAATAAATACTGATAACTATTATTTTAAATAATAATACAAAATCAATTTTTCGTTTCAATATTTTCATTACATTTATTACCCTTAATCTCATTTTTAAATTAATTCTTTTTCGCAAATAATTTCAAAATTAATGATTAATATTTTTTATTTATTGAACTAATGATGAAGCACTTTCTAGAAAAGAATTATGATTAAGCATGAAATTAATGTGGCGTATATTAATACGAACCGAACTGATGATGTTATTAATAGGAATGGCAAAATAGTTAGAAAAAATAGCTCAAAATCGTTTATTAATCGTTCGAAAAAAATTTCAATTTAATTATAAAAATAAATTATAAAGCCTATAATTGCAATAAATTAAAAATATAATTAGTAAAAAAATCTAAGTTACTTAATATAAAAAATATGAGCGAAAATTTAAATAAAATCTTACAAATTTTATAAATTAATACGAATTATCCATGACTTTTCCTTTAGAAAACAATACGTTTTATTATTTATATTCAAAAATTTAATGCAAAATATTAGAAAAATTTAAAATTCGTTCAAAATTTCAAAAATCGTTCAAATCGTTTACTTAAATTTCACTAATTTGAGTTCACTTATGCGTATAAACTTGTTTATTGTAGAAATTATTTCAATTTAAATCAATCGTTGATTAACGATTTCGTTTTCCCTAGTTATTAATTAAATTTCAGTTTGAAACGTGGATGAAACCCAATTTTTAATTTAGATAACACCTGTTTTACGATAGAGTTTATATATTATAATTCCAATCACTGTGTTTGGCAGCCAAACATTGAAATGTATTTCATATTTAAATTGTTGATAATAGATGTATTACTTTGCTTCACATTTGGTACGTACTAATAAAACCGTTGATTATTATTTTTATAATTGATATATTAAACGTGAAATTATGATATTTAACTCATTTAAAATAACTTTAAAATAAAATTGTGACAATAAAGAGTTGAGGTAATCAATTCAAATAAATTTTAAAAATTATTTACACACAGATAGATTTTATTTTGGAAAATAGTATAAATGATTTGTCAATTAAAGATTCTTGTCGGTAAAATAATAAATTTTATTTCTAAAAAGTGGCCAATGGTGATGTGGATACTGAGATCCGTTCTGAAGAGGAGAAACGTCATAACGTAACGCTAACCCATTACTTAAAAGCCGGTAAATTAAATAATTACAGTATGCTATTTATTTAACAATAATTGAGTTAAGTTGCATTTAATCATACATAGCCTTAAGTGGTGGACTAAAATCTCTGTTTCCAGTTGTGTCCGATTACGAGAGAATAGAAGCTGAAAAAACAATTGCCGATGTTTTCCCAATCGGCGATCCAACGCGACCACTACCGGATAATGTCGACAGTATTGAGACAATACTGTGCAGGTGTTGTGCATTTTTGTCTTTTAAATATTATTTAACATTTAATTAATTTTATTCTCACAGAAACCACAGAGAAAGAGGAGTAAAAGTGTTGGCATACTCGCGAAAACGTTGGCCAACAGCGTTGATAACGCAAATTACTGTGCGATTAGGCATTATCTCTATCAGCGACAAAAATGATCAATACTGCAGGGATTCATCGTCTCGAAGCATTTATATTACAAATGCTACCGAAATTAATAAGCAAATCGTTAAGATAAGTACCGCTCGAAACAAATTAATTGATGACTATATGGTTTTGATTTATGGAAATTCTTCAGTAAATAAATTGGCTGGAGTTTGTTGGTAAGAATCACTAATATAATGTATAACTGCTAGTATTGGTTATCATCTTCTGTATAAGTTTGAGTGTCCGCTCGCCTTTAAGCAGATTTTCCCAAACTCTGATAGTCTAGTTGAGTATCCTTTAGGAATTTTCAATGATTTTACATATGGTTAGGAGTAAACTCTTATGATAATGTTAAACGAGTGTTATTAAGTGTACGTTCAAATCCTGAGCAACGATGATAAGACTAATTGAAATGTTTATCTTTTCTAATCTTACGAATATTTCAAATTAAATTTTATTTTTATTATTTAAATACAGTGCAATTTGGAAATTCAAATTACAATTAGTGAAAGCAATGCAAACGCCGGAAACAAAGCATTTTGTTAATGATTATTTCGATGGATACAACGGAAAAGCTGTCAAATATCTATGCGTTTATCATTCGGAAGGTTCAAAGGCGTGCGCAGATCTTGTCATACCTCCTCCGCCCGCAAATATTCCACGTTTTACTTCAACTTATGCCGCTGGTCTCGAATTATTATCGAAGATAACATCAATTTCGGCTTAATTTATCTTAAATTTAACATAAAATTCTAATTTTTTAAATTTAAATAATTTTTCTTATATTTATTATTACAATTTTTCTAATATATGAAAACTTTGTAAAATTCCTTTATTAATATAGGAAATGCGACTTCCTTTTACTTTCTTGAGTTTAACATATCTAGTAGTTTGTTCAATTCAATTGAGATGTAACCAAACTTGCAAATTAAGCATAACATCTGTGCGAAATTAGAATAAATAAAGTTATCATCGGGTAATAGTTTTGCTATAGTAATAGCGACAAACATTAAACGTAACTCAAACAGCAGGGCACTCAGAATCGCGAATAGAAGGCTATCTCTAGTTTTATAATAGATAATATTAGTATTCGTGCCTTAATTATTAGTCGAAATAGTTTAAACAAAGTTATTTTGCTGAGAAATTATTATTTTAAGGCAATTTTTAGCATATTTTATTCATTTTATGGATTTGGTAAAACAATTTTTAATCAATCTTTAGCCCATTTTTGTCTATTTTTATCTATTTTGGCCTTTTATAAGTCTTTTTTAGCCATTTTTGACCGTTGTGAAGCCATTTTTATTTCATTTTAAGCCTTAATTATAATTAGGCCTTATTCAAAAATCTCTTAATAAATATAAAGATTTAAATCCCTTAATTAATATAAAGACCGTCTACGGACACACAGACGGACGTACAAGTCAAATCCAATAATTAAGCTAAAAAACTCAAATTAAATCCTATAATTTTATTAATGTTTGTAATCAATAAAATTTATTTTAATCAATTAAATTTAAAGTTATTTCCTTTTACTTTCTTGAGTTTAACACATCTAGTTTGTTCATTTCAGTATAATATGTAACCCAACCTTAATCATGCATAACATCTGTTCCATATTGGAATAATTAAAGCTGTAAGCGGATAATAGTTTTTCTATCCGAATTTAACCGACAAACATTAAACTTAACCCGAACAGTGCAGCAAATATTGAATTGCAATGTTAACGGATTACCCAAAATCCGGTAAAAGTTTAAATATCTTTTTAATAATATAAAATACTGAAATATATAGCAAATAAAAATATATGAGTGAGAATTCAACAACCAATTCAATACTACCGAAGCATAAATAATTTTATGTTTATTTAAGATGAAATATTTTCTTATTTGAGGCATAATAATGTCAAAAACTACTTGATTACAGATTTTTTCTAATCAATTGACAATAGGTTTAAAGTTATTAGAACCGCGTATTGTGCTTGAAAAACGAAACAGTTAACCGAACCTTAAACATCTTTAATAAAAGGACACTTTAATAAATTTAATGATAATCAAGTGATATAATGTGTCCAATATTTCTATTATATAAAACGTTATTTCTAGTAATAACATCTTGTATTGTATTCCGTGAGTACAAAAAATTACCATTGAATTATATATTGGCGAAATAATTATAGATAATATTATTTGGAAATAAAATCGTTACGATAAAAAAGAGAAAATTAGCAGATTTTGTTAACGGTTTTAATTAGTCAAATATTTTTTATAAGAATAAGATATATCTAATTATAGTTAGAATTAGATAATATATTTTCTGACAAGATATTAACTAACAAATTTTAATACCAGAACTAGTTTATGGACAATTTAATGATTTAAGTATTGAAGAGGAACCGAGTCATAAAGAAACTCGTGTTAAAGTGGAACCGCATAATAAACAAGAACAACCGGGTAATTATACAATTAAATATATTTGTACGATATATGAGAAACATTGTCATCGCATAAAAAATAGAGTTTACAAGAGGACAGACCGTGTTTTCAACTCTTACTGATGAAGCGAGAAATAAGGGTGAAAGAGCAATGGCTGCCGCTTTCCCGATCGGCGATCCCGAGAGACCACTACCAAACAATGCTACAAGAATTGAGAAGAAATTATGCAGGTTTTCATTTTTTGTATGGCTTTGAAATTTAATTTATATTAAATATTTATCGAAATCAAATGAGACTAAATATTTAGAAAAATTCGATTTATTGTAAATCACATTAAAACAGATATATAACTATTGTTTTTACAGAAAATATAAAGAAAGAGGAGAAACAGTGTTGGCTTATGCGAAAAAACGATGGCCAACAGCGTTGGTAACGCAAATGACTGTGCGATTAGCCATTCAATCGGTTAATGATAAAAATGCAGAATACTGTAAAGATGCTAAGTCTCGAAGCATTTACACTTCTAATGCTACGATCATTAATAAGAGAATAGATAAAACAAGTGCTGCTCGCGATAAATTAATTGATGATATTATGGTTTTAGTTTATACTAATTCGTCTGTTGGCAAATTAGCAGGAGTTTGTTGGTAAATATCTTAAACATATTATTGTATTAAATATATCCATTACGACTGTCCAAAATTTTTAATAAAGTTTTGATTCACTTACTGGACAGTTACTGGACATTTAAATAATTTCAATAAAATTTTAATACAATGATCTGACGATGTGATTGATAGCAATCACGAAATATTATCCAAATTTCTTGGAGATATTTATAACTGTCCAGTAAGTGAATGAATACTTTATATTATTGTATTACTGATATTAACTATTTTCTGTTTATATTTTATTTAACTATTAATCTAAATCATTAAAACACAGTAATTAATTTTATGTAGTAATTATGCAGTTTTTTAGCTATTGTCCATTAAAATTAATTAGTTTAGAGTAATATTTTTAACAATTTCTAAATGAACATTTCCGATGTCCAGTTTTAATTAAAAACATAAAATAGTATAATCTGTCCTAAATTGAACATTAAGTCTATTCATAAATAGAATTTTATCATCGTATGTAAAGAATATAAGTTTTATGGATTTGTTAATCGTTTCGTAAAGAAATCTTAATCTTTTAGTTCTTCACAACAATTTTTATATTTAATTATTTAAATATAGCGCACTTTGGAACTTCAAAATAAAATTAGTGGCAGCAATGCAATCATCGGAAACAAAATATTTTGTTAAAGATTATTTCGACGAATACAATGGAAAGGCAATCAAATACATATGCACTCATCATAAAGAAGGTTCAGATGAGTGCGAAAACCTTCACTTACCGCCTCCGCCCAAACATATTCCTCGTTTTCTTTCGAGTTATTCCGCTGGTCTCGAATTATTATCGAAAGTAAACTCAGTTAAAGATGAATGACTTAAATTTAACATGCTTTTCTAATTTTTGTAAACTACATATATCTTCACTGATTCACGATTTGTCTAATATTTAAAAACCTATATTACGGTAATATAAAAAATCTGTGCAATCCATTACAGACGGAAACACTGATATACAAACCTAAATCAATATTCACTGTTTTTGCGAAGTCAAATAAAACATGATCCATACTGTCATAAACATTGACTTTTTACTTACTATTTGCATTAACTCTTATAATACAAAGTGAATTATTAATTTTATTTCTCTTTTTTTAATTTTTAACATAAAACAAGAAAGAGAATGAACATTCATAATGAGCTCACTTTGTATTATATAGAGAGTTAATTCAAAATTCTAGTCTAAAAAGTATTAAATTTTTTTCCTTATATATTAATGTTTTTATTTTTGGTTAACTATATTTTATTTTTATTTTGTAAGAAAACAGTACTTTTACTATATATTGTTTTAACGAAAAAATTTTTAGTTTACAAAATTAGTACTTCAGTTAATGTATTGAGTTGTGATTCAGTTGCGTTTTAGCTTTCGTCGAGACGACTTCACACAATTTGTTAAGCGGACACTTAGAATCGTGTATAGAAGTCTACCACCAGTTTTATAAATTTAATAGGTAATATTAATACAAGTGCCGCCAAATATTAGGCAAAATAGATTAAACCAGTACACACGGCGATATGAGATAGCGACTAAAAGTCTGGGAATAGTTATTTGTTACAATGATATTTTTACCTTTCCTTACATTTAAGGGCCACTAATATACTATGCATTAGTTTTGCAATATATACAGTGTTAGTGCCGACATAAAGTAAGGTTATATAACCATATCACTGTTTAGTTACATTTTGTAACAAACGCTTTTTTTTGTTCATTAATTGATTTGCACTGTTAAGGCTATGACCAGTGATGGCCAACGCTCTAGCGGATTGCGCTCGGAGCTGAGCGCGAGCGCCGAGCGTTGGATTTTTACCGAGCGTAAGCGCGAGCGCTGAGCGTCGTCTTATGAGCGTGAGCGAGCGTGCCGAGCGTGAGCGAGCGTGCCGAGCTTAGATTTAAAATATTTTTAGAAAAAAGTTTATATTAATTCATTTAAAAAATACTACGGTATAGTTAACACGAACAATGTTGAAGATAATTATTCTAAATTACTGTAAAAATAATTTTAGAATTCTGATTATACTATATTTTGATTTATTTGTCAAATTAAAGATAAATTAATTTTAATTAAGTTTTTTTCTGAAGACTTATCACAATTTGATGCTCCCTTTACGCACAGCGCTCGAGCGCGTTAAGATAATGAGCGCGAGCGTTTTGCTTTTAAGGAGCGTTAGCGCGAGCGTTGAGCGTCAATTTTGTGTCGAGCGCGAGCGTAAGCGCCGAGCGTGGCCATCACTGACTATGACGCCGTCTCACGTCTAGGTGTGTTCTGGTTTAAACAATGTTATTTTTCTAGGAAATTATTATTTTAATGATATTTTTTGCATATTTTATTCATTTATGGATTTTATAAAACCAATTTTAATTCATTTTTAACCCATTTTTTGTCTATTTTTTATCATTTTTGGCCTTTTAAAAGCCATTTTCAGTTCATTTTATTCATATTGTTAGGCTTAATTCAGAAAATTCTTATTATTAAATATAAATTAACGTGAAAACTTTAAATAAACATAAATATTAATATTATTTAATTAATATAAAGACGGTCTATGTACAGACATACGGACGGACAAGTCAAAACCAATAGCTCTTTTAGATAAAATTAGCTAAAGAACTCAAATTAAATCCTATAATTTTAATAAAATTTGTAATAAATAAAAATAATTTTAATCAGTTAAATCTAAACTTTTTAAGTTTTATTAACTCTGTCTTAACAATTTTTAATAACTTAACTCAATAATTTGAGTAAAAAATAGACAGTTTTAAATTTGATAAACAATCAAATTATATGAATACGTTTCGAGATAAGCATATTTATTTATTTTACTCGACAGTATAACATTTAAATTTTTTATTTTTAAATGCGCAACGTTTCGATTAGACACTTTTAATCATCATCAGGCGTCTTATGCTGATTTAAATTAAATTTTTAAAAATTTATTAAGAGTGAGAACACTTTTAGAAACAACTAAACTGCACTGACACTCGAAAATAAATGGATAACATAACCGATGACATCTAAACTAGAGATTGAAATTGTAACATGGAATGGAGTTGGAGTTGAGTAAAAATGCTTAAAAATAGTGGAGTTGGAGTTATAAATAAAAAAATTAATGGGAATGGAGTGGAGCTGGAGTAAATTTTTTATGCTTATGGTTGGAGTTGGTTGGAGTCTGAAAAATATTTATTGGAGTTGGTATGGAATTGGATGATAATTTCCTTCGTGGAATGGAAATTTTAATTTCCATTATAAGAGAATTCCATTATTTAAATTATTGCAAACAATTTGTGAAATTTATTAACTTTATGCATGCTTTATAAATGCAATCCTAAACCTTAAAAATTGTGTTGAAGTTGGAATGAGACTCTAGTGGAGCTAATAGGAGTTGGAGTTCATATTTAAAAATATAGTGGAGTTGGAGTAAGTTTTAAGATTTTTTGTGGAGTTGGAGTGAATGTCTATTGGAGTTGGTTGGAGTTGGAGTACATTTTTTGGAGTTGGATTCAATCTCTAATCTAAACTTATATCCTTTTACTTTCTTGAGTTTAACATATCTAGTAATTTGTTCATTTCTGTTGACTATAAAATGTAAACCAACCTTAAGTACTGATGAATTAGTTAACCGAAAGAGTTATAAACAATTTAATTCAAAAATTATAAAATTAGTTCAATAAACTTGAAATAAAGTATGACCAATATCCCACCAAAACCCTTCTTTTACCCTTCAGTCGAAATTTTTTCCTGAGACAAGTAATTTAGATGTATGTGCATTTTCAGATAAAATTGATTTCAAAACATTGATTGCAGTGTTACTCAAACCACAGGTTTGTTTAAATTTAAAGCTCAATACTCAGCGAATTTTCCCTAAAGATTTTAAATTAAATCGCAGCCATTTTACCATTTTTAAATGTTATGTTTTATTTTATTATATGATAGTTGCTATTTTGAAAAATCTTAATAAAATCTTAATGACATGTTTTATGCACTCGCGCTCGATCTCAGTGATATAACTAATTCTCGAAATTGAGACTTATATATCCGCTCATACGTATATATTCTTGATATATATTTGCGTTTATTGGTTAATTTTTTAATTGAAATTTAGAAGTAAAACAATATTGATTCATACGTAACATCTGTTGCTTTATTGGAAAGTTATATTTTAATATTCACATCGTATTCTGAACGCAAACGTTAAAATGTTGTTTAATGTGATATTAGTTTGCTTTATATTTGGTGAGTACGTATATAAGTACAAATATTTAACCTATTGTTAATATAAACTCGGTTTAAGTTTGATAACTATAGATATTAAAATAATGTTGAAATTGAATCATTACGATTAGAATGTAAAATATCTAAAATGAAAAAAATATCTAGATTTTTATTAAATATTTTAAATTAATTTTAAAATAATTAGTAGAGTGTGCTATTCCTATAAAGTGATGATTCAATTTAGGTTAGAATTTAGGAATGCATTGCCGAGAAAATAATGATTAAGAAATTTTAATGTCAGGACTGGTTAATGGAGACACAACGGCTAATGACATCCGGGCTGAAGAGGAAAAGCGTCATAATGAAACCCTAGCCCAATATGTGAAAGCTTGTAAGTTAATTAATCAATTAAACATATGTGTATTTATTTTCACGAGTTCTAATCTTAATAAAAAATAGCGGTTAGTGGAGCACTGAGTTCTCTATTTCCAAGTCTCCCTGAACAGGAGAGAGCTTTAGGTGAAAATTTATTTGCCGACGTTTTCCCAATTGGCGATTCATCGCGACCACTACCAGAAACTGCTGAAAGCATTGAGACGCAATTGTGCAGGTTTACCATTTTTGTATCAATTTCAGTCACGTATTAATTATTATAATATACAGTTTTAACTGATATTACCTAAAAAACAGTTTTAAAGAAAATTGATGGCTACAAAAATATTTGTGTTCTATACAATAATAAAGCAATATAACGGGTAAATTAAATAAAACTAGGAAAATACTTAATAATGGAAGCAAAATAAAATAATTTGTATTAAAATTTTTAAATCGAAACATTACCGATCAGTTTGTGATAAATATATGGTGAGTGATTGAAGATTAAAGAAAAAATAATGGCATGTTTCAAAATGGAGAATTAGATAATGTGGTCAATGATTGAGAGTATCGACAGGTTTTATTATACGTTATCCGATTAACTATTCTAGATTTTTAACTCTAATTTAATTTTCTATATATAAGATTATTAGAGTTTTATAACAAGAATAATTAAATTAATATATTTTAAAATAACTAAAACTGAAATCAACTAATATTTTTACAGAAATCATAGAGAAAGGGGCGAAAAAATTTTATTATTTTCGCGAAAACGTTGGCCAACAGCGTTAATAACGCAAATCACAGTACGATTAGGCATTCTCTCGGTCGGCGATAAAAATGATGCATACTGTAGAGATGCTGCGTCGCGAAGCATATACACTACTAATGCTACGATTATTAATAAGGAAATCGCTAAGACAAGTGTCGCACGAAATAATATGATTGATAACATTCTGACTTTACTTCATGGAAATTCTTCAGTAAATAAATTAGCCGGAGATTGTTGGTTAGATCTCTAGCCAAACATTTTTTATTTTTTTAATATTTCCCATTAAATTTAATATTTAATTATTTAAATATAGCGCAATTTGGAACTTAAAAGCAAAATTAATAGACTCCGTCCAAACGCCAGAAACCAAACATTTTGTTAAAGATTACTTCGAAGGATACAATGGAAAAGCGATCAAATATATATGCGTTTATCATTCGGAAGGTTCAAAGGCGTGCGCAGATCTGGTCATACCTCCTCCGCCCGCAAATATTCCTCGCTATACTTCTGTATATTACGCTAATCTCGAATTATTGGCGAAGATAACATCGATTCACTGATCGAAAATTTAATTCAATTTAATTTTTTTTCTAGTTTGATATAAACTTTAAATAACTTTTGATGTTTTTTACAATTGTTGTCTAATTTTACATAATTGACCAATTTCTAAATTTTTAAAATATATGAATAAACACAAAATCTTTTAAATACATTTATCTATGTTTAAGCACAAATAAAACCACTATAAGAAATTGTTTATTCAATTTTTTTTAATCTTAAGCAACAAAAATCTTATCAAATGGTGTTCAAAAAGGTTTAGTCCCATTTCGTCGCCTCATAGAAACAATAAATTAAAAAATTTATGTTAGACCTTTTTTAATTTGTAAATTAATTTTAAAAAAGCATCTCAATATAACATTGATAAGCTTTACAGCTTATATGTAATGTATAAAATCAAATTGTTTGTTCATAATTTACGAAAATTATTAAGGCGGCGAAATGGAACATATTTTGGCGGCGAAATGGGATATTACCGTTCAAAAATACTCTTAATTTTAACCTAATATTTCCATAATCCAAGTTTTTCGAAATGTTTAACGAAATGTTTATAATGTGCGTAACAACACTTGTGCTTAATTCTAAGTAAACATCGAATGCTCGAAATCAAAATCTATCCGCTCGAGCGTGCATATACTCTGTAACTCAAGTTACCCTAAATTTTCAACGATAGCCCGCCATCATGTATACCCCGCACCCATAAAGTTTGATAAAAAGTAATTTTATTTATTGTATAGCCCGCACTCCATATATAACCCGCACTTCGTATATAACTGAAATACATGAAGTATCACAGATATTTAAACCTGAAATATTGCGAATACTAATGAAAATAACGTCTAGTTTGTAAATAGTTTGCATTTTTATTATACAGTTTAATTAAATTGTGACAACTTGTGGGAAAATTTCTAAACTAAGGCCATTATAAACAATCGAATTTAATTTTTGTTTTGCAATTTATTTCAAACTAAATAAAATTCTATTAGAAAAACTTTTTCGTGTATAACCCGCACTCCATGCATACCCCGAACAATCAAATTTTTCATAAAAATCACTTTTTTCATTGTATAACCCGCGGGTTATCGTTGAAAATTTAGGGTATCTATTTTTGGTCCAAAATTTGTTATGTAAAGTAATAAATCTGTTAACCATACATAAGTTAACATCTGTGCGATATTTAAAGTTAACATTATAAGGTTAATTAATAAATATTCTGATGGCCAGTATTAAAATGTATTCAATATTTAAAATTATCATAGCAGTGATTTTAGTTTGCTTTGTATTCGGTAAGTAAAAATTAGTTAATAAATTAATACAAAATATTACAATACAATCGATGTAAAGCGGTGTAAATTTTGATTAATAAAGATTATAAATTATTTTGAATTTACTTTAAAAGTGACAAAATCATAAAAATTTCTAAAAATTAACGTAATAACGCCGTACATTTTTGTCGAAGAATATGAATAAACAAATTGTTCTAATTGTTGTGAAAGTACTAATTTATTAGAATTTGAATTCCAATAACTAGTTAATGGTGATGTGGACAGTGAAATACGGGCAGACGAGGAAAATCTTTACAAAGCAACACTTGCTAAATATGTAAAGGCGGGTAAATAAAAATGATTATTCTACGTATAAGAGTCATAAAATTAAACCTTTTTTATGCTCAATCAAAAATAGCTGTGGACGGAGTTCTCCATTCATTGTTTCCAAGCGTCACCGATCAAGAGACAACTGAAGCCGAAAAGCATTTTGCAATTGTTTTCCCAATCGGCGATCCGTCCATTCCATTACCGGACAGTGCAGACAGCATTGAGACGAATTTATGCAGGTTTTTCGAATTTGTTAATAATATTGTATTGTTTTAATACGTAATTCAAAACTAAAACCCGATTCAAGTCCACACAGAGCTCATAATAACTCAAAAATGCTTTATGATTTATTAAATAAACTGTTTTTAAATTAATTATTCATAACTAAGGCTTGGAAGTTTAAGACAAATCAAGTTTTTTCTGGTAAAAGATACTAATGTTTTAGAAAAATATGAGTTTGATTCATGTTAAAATAAGTCAAAATAGGGGTATTTGTTAGGTCTTATAAAGTATTATTTTACTATTTTGGTTTTATAAATAAGACTTAACGAATTTAAGCTAAATTTTTATGATTTTAAGTAAAGTGACGCAAATCTGATTATTTACAAGGAAAAATGGTTCAAAATATTTGAGTATTGTTAGTTTAATGTAGTGATAACTCTAAACATTAGCTCAGAAAATACTTTCTTTAATACTGCATATAACTAATTGAAAAATTTTTAGATTTATCGTGAATTTTATAGTTAAGAATTAATAAAATATTAATTAACGCTTTGATATTCATTACAATTTAAATTTGTTTGATTAAAATGTAACTTTCGTAATAAAATTTTCGAATTAAAAAAAATATAAAGTATTATTTAAGGTTTATTTAGTTTTTTTCAGTATAATTTAAGGTCTTAAAACACATAAAATAAGGTCTTAAACTTCCTAGCCTTATTCATTACCTTTAAAAACATATCATTATTAACATAAAATTATTTTATATGGTCGAAGAAAATGTGAAGTAAATTATGCAAACACAATGTATGTATTCTACAAAATGCTTTACTGGGAGATTACTGTATTTTTTAGATTTGTATTCAATAATTTTCATTTTAAAAATTTCCAAATCAAACTGAAATAACTGCATCATATTTACAGAAATCACAGAGAAAGAGGCATAAAAGTGTTGGCATACACGCGTAAACGGTGGCCAACACAGTTGATAACACAAATCTGTGTTCGTTTAGGGATGCACTCAATCGGCGAGAAAAATGATGCGTATTGTAAAGATGACGCGTCGCGAAGCATATACACGTCAAATGCAACTGTGATTAATAAGCAAATCGTTGGGTTAAGTGCGGCGCGAAATAAATTTATCGACGATCTCATGAGTTTAGTTCATGGAAATTCATCGATAAATAAATTAGCAGGAGATTGTTGGTAACATTCTTTGATAATTTTATTTGCTAAATAATCGTGAATACATGTTTTTGATTAACAAACTTAATCAATATTCACTAAATCCAATAATAATCAAAAGCCGCCCATTTCTTGTTGCCATTAAATCTAGATATTTTTTGTGGTTATTTAAAATGCTTTATAGGATTATGATTTAAATCCATGCTTAATCCCAAGATATATTAATGCTTATCTAACAAAACGTGTGGACAGATTGAATTCAGACCAACAAACATAACAAATGCGGTCATACATTATAGCAAACTGGAATAGATTTGACCAGTTTTTAAAACTTGCTTTTACTATCCCAATCTAATAATATTAACCTATTAGTTTAAAACTTATAAGTTATAACATAAGCCATATTTAAATATTTATCGATTTACTTATACTTCTTAACTTATTTTTATTATAAAATTTCATTTTACAAAAATTTGGATTTGAAAATTTTTCGAATTCAGCGCAATATGGAATTTCAAGGCACAATTAGTAAATGCAATGCAAACGCCAGAATCCAAGCATTTTGTTAATGATTACTTTGTTGGATACAACGGAAAAGCGGCCAAATATCTATGCGTTTATCATTCGGAAGGTTCAAAGGCGTGCGCAAACCTAGTCATACCTCCGCCGCCCACAACTATTCCTCGTTTCACGTCTGCTTATTACGCAAGTGTCGAACTACTATCGAAGATAACGTCGATTACAGCATAATTGGCTTTAAATTTAATTATTATTTTAATTTCAAGTCTTTATACTTTAAATTTCTTTCCATATTTTTTATTAAAATTTGTTAATTGTTTGACTAAATTGACTCAAATCTAACTTTTTAAAATATTTGAATAAACACAAAATCTTTTAAATAAAGTTTTATTTGCTTTGTCACGAAAATAATCTGTAAAATAAATTGTTTATTCACTTTATTTTTAATCTTTTTCACATAAAACCTTAGCAAAAATATGTTCAAAAATATTCTCAATTTTCAGCTAATATTACCATAATCCTAATTTCTCTATATTAGTATATCTCGCAATTCATTTTAAATATCTGTTGTGATTTTTTATATTTATAATAATGCTTAAATAGGTATTAAAACTAGTTTATTTGTTTTATATATGCATTAGACCTTTAAGCGGACCCCAGATACGTCGGGCCCCGGCATAATCTTACGGGTTTGGGCTTAAAAAATGCATAGGTCGTGCTTTAACCTTTCGCTAAAATAAATAAAAGTTTTTCTAATTTATTTTTAATGTAAAGCATGCTGAAACTCTGAGTGAAACTTTAATTCAGCTAATTTGACATAAAAGAATTCTTAATAAAAATCATTTACAGTGGAAAAATTATTGTTTTTAAGATCAAATTATGACGATGTTAAAATAAACAATATTATACCTAATTATTAAATTTTTATTTTATCGGACTCTGAACAAACCTATCTTCACACTGTCGGTTATCCGTTAGGCTCTGGCCTGCAAATTTTAGCAAATTAGAAGTCTAATACGTATTAACCATAAATCAAAGCAAAGAATATTCAAAATTATTATCTTAATAAATAGTTTTTATGATAACGAACAATTTTTTCTATCATTTTTATTTCAACTTAGAAAATTATTTACGATATGTTTATAATACGCGTATCAACACTTGTGCTTAATGCCAGGGTGTCCCAAGAGGGGGGGTCTGTGCCGTCTACACCCCCCTAAAAATCTGAAAAGTTGGACACCCCCCACCTAAAATTTTGAAAATTCAAGGACGAAAAAAATTGAAAATTTTGAAAAGTTTTTTCACGAAGTGAAAAAATTGTCCATCAAAACCGATGAGTTTTTGTGACACCTCAAAATTTTGACCAAAATTTCAAAAAATTATCGTTCAAAAAAAGCTCTAGGGGGGTCAGATCCAGAAAATCTTTTTTTACACCTGATGACTACAAGTAAAAAATGTTAATTGAAAGGAAAGGTTTTCCGAACACAAAGAAAATAATAATAAACTTAACATTGTAATGTAAAAATTTTTTAAAATGAAGATTAAACTCACTTTTGATCGAAAATATATGTATTATATAGAAAAATGAGGTCCGAGTCCGACCAAGTCCGGGTCTTTTAGCATGAGACTCGGACCTGGACTCGAACTCATGATACTTCAACTTGGACTCGGACCTCTTTGAATATTAAAGACCAGGACTCGGACCCGGATCTCAAAAGACTCGAGTCCGGGTCCGAGTCCCGGGTTAACTTTTGGACATCTATATTTCTGTTCAAACGTTCCCATTTAAAGTAATAATCTGTTAACCATATATATAAAAAAGCATACATAAGTAAACATCTGTGCGATATTTAAAGTTAACATTATAAGGTTAATTAATATATTCCGATGGCAAGTATTAAAATGTATTCCGTGCTTAAAATTTTCTTAACAGTGATTTTATTAGTTTGCTTTGTATTCGGTGAGTTAAAATATTACTGTACAATCGATGTAAAGTAGAGATGAAAGTTATAGGCAATTTAAAATTATTTTTAATTAAAAACGTAACTGTAAAAGTAATAACAAAATTTTTTAAAAATTGACGTTTTTAATATCGCCGTACAATTTTTGACGACGAATATAAATATTGTAACTTATTTATTAAGCGCTTTTTCAAATCTCAGAACATTAGTTTGATTGTTGTCGCGTTCGTATGTAATTTAATTTAGCGCCTATTTTAGGAGAATGTGAACACATTGTTGGTTACAGTTTCGCGAGATTTTAGCCAATATTAAATTAGCGACAGTCGAATGCGAGTATTATTTTCTGCTATAATTAATACAATATTGTTACTCATATTCGACTGTCGCTAAT
>JAQGAW010000323.1:0-32687 GCA_034698025.1 Phthiracarus crinitus
CTGAAGTAAATGCGTTGAATGTGATGGTAAACAAATCAACTTAACGTTAAGGTCGCGAATAGCATTCCACGCATCATCGAAAATACTATTGATTGAGATAATACTATTGATTGGGTTAATACTATTGATTGGGATAATACTATTGATTGGGATAATACTATTGATTGGAATAATACTATTGATTGGGATAATATTATTGGTTGGGATAATACTATTGATTGGGATAATACTATTGATTGGGTTAATACTATTGATTGGGATAATACTATTGGTTAAGATAAAACTAATGGTTGGGATTATACTATAGGTTTGAATAATACTAATGATTTGGTTATTTCTTTTGATTTTGTTATTTCTATTTAATAGAAATTTTGTTATTTTGTAATTATTTGTACTTATTTAATACAATTTGTTTTTAATGTACTATAAATCACTTAAATTTTGTCCAAACTAATAAAATATGGCTTTTAAATTCATTTAAACTTTAAATTAATTTATAAAATTTGTATAATTTAGAAATTTTTCAAAATTACTGTGCAATTGGAACACAATTTTTATCAAATTTTAATTAGATCATTATTTTCCTATGAATTAAAATTAATTTCCTAAATAATGTATTAAATTAGTCATAATTATACCTTATTGGTTGCCATTATTGTTACAAACCAAAAATTTAATCACTAAATTTGATTATAATTGTGATACAATTAAAAAGAACACTTGAAACGCGCGCATCACTAATGTAAACATTAAGCACTCACTGTGAGTGACGCTCTACTGTTAGAGACCGCTAATGTGTCGGACCGCTAATGAGTCGCATTACGATACATTTGAAATAGAGCTCAAAACGGGAGTCCGTGTGATAAACTGAAAAATACGTGGAAATGGGATTTTGGAAACATCACAAAAATGCATATTTATGGTATCACTACATTGATTCTATTGATAACCAGAGCCTAACATTTTATGTACGAAAAAACCATAAATATTTACATATATATGTGAAGTTTGCAGAGACAGCACGTAATCTTTAAATTTGACGTTACGTTTTAATAAACGGCCCGACTTTCTAACTGTTTGGTTGTTATCAATAAAACGATTATTATGATTGCTTACAGACTTAACTTTATGTTCGGTAATATTTCTCAGTTATAGGTTTCACTTTTAATCCGAATTTTTGTTGAGTGTTCGATCTCTTATTAACTTTCGGTTTCTGTTTAACTGTTCGATTATTAACAGTGTCGACGATCTTTCTAATAATGTTCGTTCAGTTTTTATCTCCGCTTTTACTAATGCATCGGTTGTTGTAATATTGCCAACTGATCCCATTCGAGCGAACGTTTATAATCAGTGAGCTTAAACTATTTTGTGATCACATTAGATTTGTGCTGTTCTTCTTTATAATTAACTATCTTTATCTTTGATTTTGTGTTCACTAAGACTAGCGGTACTGCAATATTGTCAAGAACTTCGTCTAAATTAACTAGATTTGTGACCGTTGTCTTATCTGAGTTGTTATTTATAACGAATTGGTCACTTAAATCATACTCTATAATATATGATGTGATCTGAAATGTCTAGTGATGGCAGTTTAGAGCCTGAACCTAAGCCTGAGCCCCAGGCTCGGACTCAGGCTCGTGTAGGAATTTTTGATAGAGGCTCGGGCTTGAGGTTTTCATATTTTTGAGACTGAACCTGAGGCTCGAGGCTTGGGCTCTGCCTGTTATAGCCTGGAGCCTCTTTACAGTAATGAGGCTCTAACTTTATAAATTAAATATTTTAAAATATTTACTAAAAGATTTTCAAGAAATTATTTTTATTTTTCATAAAGTTTAATCCAAGAGTTAAAACAAGTGTATTATAGTTAAATATCTCTGAGAAAATTAAATCAAAAAATGCAATATCATTGAATATTAATGTAAACAAATTTTATTACTCATTTGTGGTGCAATACATATAGAGGCTCGGAGGCCCAGGCTCTGAAGCTCATGCTCGGGTTTCAATCATAAGGCTCGGGTTCAGGCTTAGGCTCCAACTATATTTTAGGCTCTAAGCTTAGGATCTAATTTGGAGGCTCAGGCTCAGTCTCCGGCCGAAGCCTCTGGAGCCCGAGCCTTGCCATCATTAGAAATGTCTCCTCAATAAAACTTTCGGCCGACAATACATTTTCAACAATATTCACTAATTGAGGTAATATTCGGTTTTAAAATCAAAACGAAATCCAATAAAATTCTAATCAATAGTTTTATTTCCTTTTTATGTTTCTATGAGTACCTCATTTGTTGCGAGTTTTATATCAATTCCAAATAACTCTAAGAACTCTGTTCCCAATATAATTTTATAGCTAATAGTATCTGAAATATCGAAAAATATTTGCTGATTATTTTCATTATAACATTTGAATAACAACTACAAATCACTTTCATTTAGCTATGAACTCCTCGAAGTCTAATGTTTAAATTTTCATATTTGATTTTAAATAGTTTTATGTTATCATTATGAATCACTAACTGTGTCGCACCAGAGTCTAACAACGCTGTTAACAAAAATTTTTATAATTGGCTTAACTTATTTGAGAGATGGTTTGCTGAATGTTGATGAAGGATTTATACTATAGATTACCTAACCTGTACCTTCGCTTATAGATAAGGTGTTTAACGAATCATAAGTAAAGACAACAAAATTCGGGGTAAAAAACTAGCAAACTCGGGAGGAATTCGGGGCATAAAAACGAGCATTTTCGGTGAAAATTTGGGCTATGTATTTGTTATAATTAAAAATATATTAAACAAAATTATGATTTTTCAATACTTTATTTAAAAAAATTGTCGTTCCTGAGAAAGCGACCTTTTAAATACTTTTCGGGTTTGAGCCATAATATTATTGAACTTTTGAATAAAAATTTTGTGGTCTCAAAAACACTTCGGATTTGATAGATAAGTATTTAAATTTTGATAATTTCGGGATTTTCGGGGAATTCGGGCAAATCGGGCGAAAAGTGCAATATCGTGGAATTCGGGCAATTTAAATGTTGTTTAATTTACTTAATTTATCATATAATCTCTATTTATAAGTGTCCCGGAAAATTATATAAACTATCGCGATTCGGGCGAACCCGAATTTTGTTGTCCTTAATCATAAGACTCAATACTTCATTCTTCCACTGATTATTGTCAGCTTCTAATATGATTACTGTTTGATCTCTTATTCTAAGTTTTCCGTTCGCCCTTTCCTGCCGTTTGAATTCTTCTAAACGTTCTTTATTTGCTATTTATTGGCTAATTCAGGACTTTTTCGCGTATCAGTACTCTTTGATAATTTCTATACTGTCTGACAAATCCAGTATTACTATTAGAATCAGATCTTAACAATATTTTTTCATTTGTAAATTTAATGTTCCACGTGTAACACGTGATCATTAAATTCTGATTTGGATATTTGAATGTTCAGAAAATAAATTATCAACAGTTAGCGCTGTTGCAGATAAGAAATTGCGATATAACGGGTGAAGCTTCTCAATCAGAGTTTTACGATATGTAGTCATCATTTTCAGTGAAACCTTCCATTATTGTATCAAATTCTTTAATAAATTCTTTTTTGTTTTTAACTCATTTCTTTCTAAATTCTTAATTTGTGAAAGTGCTGCCATTTTAGCTGTTTTAGATGTCTTATTTTCTTTTATAAAGAGCTGTTTAAATGAAAGCCAGTTCAATGAAGCATATTTCTTATAATTTTCCGCCATCAGGAGTGACATACGTTGACCAATGATGTCTTTTAAAATTTTATTTGACCATCGGTTATGCTGTTGTTGAGCCTCGACTAATGAGATATAATTCTTCTCAGATGTATCGATATGATACTCAGGTAAAACATTTTTCACGGTTTGAGACTGATTTAAAACCATAGTTGTATTTTTAGAAGTATTTGAATATTTACTCAAAACCTTATCTAAAATCTGACAGATATCTGTTACTGTCGTCGAGATATATTCTGCACTGTTATTCGAGTTAACCGGTAATAAATTTGCATTCGTTGATTGTGTTTTATTCGGTGCTGTTATTGTTGTCGGAATGTCTGATACATTCAGTCGATTCTGAACACCTTTATTTGGTAACCCTTTCGGTTGAATATTACTACCCGTTGATGTATTTTGAGCTGTATTTGTATTCAATTGCTGTTGAATGTAAAATGAATTGGCCATTATTTGTAACGTTTCCACTGTCGTATTGAGCCATTTGAGCTGATAAGTTATATTCCAAATCCATTATCTTTTAATGTTGAAACTCAATTAGTTTTGCTGGTCTCTATGTGTAAAATTTTGTTTTAGCTTTTTGATGCTTTGAACTCGTCCTCTAAAGTATTATACGCTAATTTCTGAGCTTTGATAGTTTTTTGTAATTCCTCTGGAGTTGCCATTTTGACACACGTAAAATTTGGAGGAAAAAATTCGATGAATGTAATATAATTGTTCCTTTCCTTTTGCTAATCTTTAAATTTTTTTCTTACTGCATATTCTATTCTTATACTAGTAAAAAGTTGGTCCTCCACCAGTGAAGTTTATAGTTGATAGTCTTCATAACGAAACGATTACTATCGCTCCAGGAGTTGTAGCGTGGCTTAAGCTCACCGAAATCGCTTATAAATTAAACTATCATTTTTTAACTAAAATTAAATACTTTTATGTAGAATTTGTAAATATTTTTTATTTTTTTGAAAAATATTTTCTAAAAATTTTTTGTATAAAAACCTTAAAAGTTAATTTAGTAAATGTTCCCGAATAGGCTCATCACATAAAGTAGGGGCTATGTATTATTGAAGAGCTTAAAATATAGATATTTAAAAAAAATTGGTTCAAAAAATGAAGTAAAAGTTGTAAAAATTCGTAAAAACCTTATTTCGAGACTAAGGTATTGAAAATCTTTAATTATCGGATGTTTAAAATTTTAAGAAATTTACGTAAAAACAAGTTTGGTATATAAATAAATTAATTTATGTAAAATTCAAGTAAACGAATCGAACGATTTTAAAATATCAAACGATTTTATTTTTTTAATTAACAGCATTTTTGTATTATAAATTTAACAAACATGTGTTTTTTAGTTATATATTATAAATGCACTTAAAATGGGACGACAAAAAAATATCAATTGTGTCAAAAATTAATAGTGCCATTAAACAACATTCTGAACTTATACGAAATAAAAACATCATTTTCTGCACTAAGAGTTGTAATAATATTAAGTTTACAGAAACGACAATATGCTCAAGAGTTTCTGAACATATAAATAGTTAAATTATAATAAAAATATTAGCAAATCACAGCTAATACTATTAGTGGATCAAATTTAAAAACAATGCGAAACTCTGATTTAGTAAAAGCTATGTTGTCTGCGGATATACCGTTTCATAAATTACAAAATCCGAATTTAAGAAAATTTTTACAAAATTGGACAAAACAAAAAATCCCTCATCCAGCAATTTACGTTCTTTATTAAAACAAGAATACGTTTTAAAAATTCAACAAATACTTAAAATTGTTGGTGAAAACAATGCATTTTTTATCATTGATGAAACTACTGATGAAACCCATCGTTTTGTTGTCAATGTTATGGTTGGAATCTTAAGCATTACTAAAACTAAATCAATGCTGTTAGAAACAAAGTTTATAACTAAAACAGATAGTGACGCAATTGTAAACATTGTACTCGATTATTGCTCAATTTTATGGACAAATACTAATCGATATTACAAATTAAATTAAATTTTATCAGATCAAGCAGCTTTTACGTTATTAGCTGTTCATGAACTTAAAAAAATGAACATTATATTTAGGAATATCAATCATATTACTTGTTGTGGCAAAAGAAATCGAAACAAAAAATAATTTGGTTAACAATTATTTAGTTAATTGTAAAAAAATATTATTAAAATCAAACAAACGAAAGATAGACTTTAAAACAAACTGTATTAAACCTGCAACCTATTACAATAAAAACACGTTGGGGAACATGGCTAACTTCAGTGGCTTATCATTTAAGCAATTTCGACAAAGTTAAGAATTTTATTTTAAATTATAAACCAACTTCGAACACTGAAGCACATAAATACATTTGCAAATTATTCAAGAATAAATAACTAAAAGAATTAGAAACCGAATTGTTTTGTTTGAGAAACATTATTAAGTTAGCTCAAATTATTAAAAAACTTGAAACTTCAAATTATCAATAAATTATCAAATGGATCTGTTAAAAGAAGCTCAAACAATGTTAAGAGATACTGAATATGCTAAAAAGTTAGAAAACTCATTAAGAAAAAATCCAGATCGATTTCTTTCACTTCAGAGAATATCTACTTAACCTAAAAAAATTAATAGATATTTTTCAAAAAAGACTTTTAGAGACAATCGAAAATCTTTCAGTGAAGATAACATAAGATGTTATATGATTGTTCATTATAATTCATTTTTGTAATTAAATAAAAAATATTTTTAAACGATTTTTCAAACGATTTTAAGCCAATTTTTAATCGATATTTCAAACGATTTTGCACCGTTTTTTCCAACGATTTTCAATGCTTTGTCGAGACATAATTGTCAGAGACTACTTTATCGTACTAAAAATTAAGGAAAAGCGGACGGATTATCGGAATTAAATCCTAAAAGTCGGATTAAAAACTCTGAGCAAATAATTTATAAATTCTATGAAAAATTTTTAGGTTTTTTAATGAATAATTATTTTTTACTTATTTGTCAGAATTTTTTTAATTTTTAAGAAAATTATTTTTAAAAAATTTAAAACTTTTAACTTAAAATCTTTTGAAATGTTTTGGTTACAAATGTTAGGGTCTCAAAAATTCGGATTTATCGAACTAACAATGTACACTTATTTTAATTGTCTCCATTTAGCAATTCATTTTAAAAAATATTTTATAGAAAGAGGTTTATGCTTAATAATAAATAAAATAGCTATTATTTTTACAAAAACTATTTTTTTCATAAATAATGTTCAAAATAATATATTTTAAAATTTGAATTATACGAGACAATCTTTTTATATTTTTAAATTTTTTTGGGTTGTCTTTTTGAAAGGTTTCCTTGGGACCTTCCTAGTGATACCACATAATTGGAGGTTACGCCGGGAATTTACCCGAAAGACATATATATCGAAAATTATGTTTTGTAACCGAACGTACAGGAGTCTCCCGAAAAACCCAGACCGTATTTGGACTCCTCTTACCCCAGTGAATCCAATTATACCCCAATATCCTCTATCGCCACTTAAACTTAACCATTACCAAACTCCGTGTTAAATCATAAAAACTTATTATGAAGTAAATGATTAAAAAATTTTTATTTTTAAGTTAACCGTTTAGAAACTCTTAAACTTTTAACTTTAACGCAACTAATACTTAACAGATTAACGCTTGAGTTAAAGGTTAACTTATAAAAATGTTCATTTCTATACACACAGTTAAAATACACATAATATCGCATTTAGTAGACGTAATTTATTTAACAATGCATAGTAATATTTTTGTATATTTTGAATGAAAACATTACAATGTAAATAATGGATGAGAATATAGTTGAACCGAATTGTCTCAATGGACACAATGGACACAATGGACACAATCGATTGAATACACTTTCGCGTGGATTGTGTCGGTTATTACGTCATTCGGCGCTCAAACTAAATATCGATTTGGATGACAGAGGATTTGCTTTCGTTAATCAAATATTATTAATGTCACAATTCAAACACTATTCCAACGAAGATATTGAATATGTGGTGAGAAATGACGCAAAAAATCGATTCAGTTTGTCGTATTCAGATTCGGGTGATTTGTTGATTCGAGCAAATCAGGGACACTCGCAGTCTATGCGTCACGTTATCGATGATAATAAACTGTTGGAACCAATACTAAGCGCATCTTCGATATCGTCCTATAAATCAGTGATTCACGGAACGTATTGGAAGTGTTGGCACTCTATCGCCACTAATGGATTGTCGCGAATGACACGAAATCATATTCACTTTACGTGTGATGACACTATCGATGAGCGCAACGTTACCATCGCTGGTATCAGATCTAACGTCGACCTATTAGTTTATATTAATTTGGAAAAAGCAATTAATGATTCAATTAAATTCTATAAATCATCGAATGGTGTTATATTAACGCCTGGAAATCAATTTGGATTTTTGGAAACTAAATATTTCGATCGAGTCATACGATTGAAACCATTTAAACAACAAATTCATTTCAATCAAACGCCATAAATGTATTGAGGTTTGAACACAGACTGTCATCACTCATCACTCATTACTATTTGAAGAAACTGTCTGAATCTAAATGTTAGTCGCTGTTAATTATTAGCATAGCTTTCAATCTTTACCTATCGCTGCATTGGAGGCTTGTTTGAATGATAGCTTCATTCAATACGTTATATGCATTATAGTGATGAGCGATTGTAAAAAAATACATTTAATTAATACAAATGACTTGTCAATCAAAATAAAATCAATATATAAATTACTGTGAAAATTAAATAAAAAATACAAATATTAAAACTACTATACTGTAGTTACGCATATGTGTACCAGATTTGGGAAGCTATTAAAATAGCTTTAAATCAAACTACGGTTACTCTTGTTTCTAATTTAATTTAATAAAGATTTATAAGCGTTTGCCGCAGCGGTGCCATAGACCCCCTTATTTATGCCATAGCAGTACCATTGAACCCCAGACGTACTCAAGGTTTTGGCGTTTTGTTCGCTTTTGGTTTGTTGCGTCTTCAGTGGTTTATGTCCGTTCCATGTCTTATGGCATTATGTTTAAAAATTATTCAAGTTTTTAAGAAATTAGGTTAATATTAATGTAAAATATATCAACAAATTTTTAAATAAAACAATGTAAGTTTTCCATTACTTTCTGTCCAGACTTATAAAAATTGATAATACCTGCAAAAATTATCCGATGACCATCTTTTACCGCTTTCATAAAAACTTTAAACGCAACATATTTGTAACTTGGTTTTCACTCCGTGTCAGTTCAATGAGTGAATATGCTTAAGCAGACAGCGTGGATGGTGTCATAAAATAAAAGAGTGCCAGTGTTTACATTACGAAAATGTACAGTCTGTATATTTAGCCTGAGGCGTTCAAAAATAGTGTAATATAGAGAACAAGTGATAACCCGTAGCAACTGTAACGGCGTATAAAATTAAAATAAATTTTCCAAATCTGTCCAAATTAGAAGTAGTAATAAAATAGGGAGCGCGTTCTGTATATGTGCACTGCACTCACGAGGCAATACTCCAGACTATTATACAGATTTTTTTGAGACCACTTTTATTTTATAAATAACATTAAAATATGCGTATTGCAAAAAAAATTAGAAAAAATTATATGGGATGCTGTGGATAACAATCAGTTTTCATTTCGAAAAGGGGCAAAAAATTTAATTAAATCTGCACAAAAATTAACAATTGAATAAAATTTGAACAGGAGGGGTTAGAGGGGTGGGGTCACTTTCTAAAATCATAATATAATTTAGGAAATATAAATATAAAAAATTGAGGTCACGGTTGGGTTGAAAGGGGGTGAGCTAGAATGGTGGACAAAATTTTATAAATTCAATATAAATTGACTGGGTGGGGTAGAGAAGTGGGAGTTTCATTAAAATTGTTAATATAATAAGTACATCTTGAAATCGTTTAGCGTTACCCGGAGTACACCTGAACTAATTCGTGATCGGAGGCGATTTCAATCATACTCCATAGGAAAGAGAAGTACAAATTTAAAAATAAGATAGATAATAGTGAAAATTGGATTAGAATAAAAGAGAAAGAATTTTTTGTTATTTTTAATTTTTTGGGTTTTTAAGTTTTATTTAATTATAATGATCTAGTATCATTATAATTAAAATCTAATATTTTTTAACATTCTTCAAAAGACAAATTAAGTGCTATTTTGCTACTTTTGTTTAAGGAATTAGCTTCATCTTCACTCATGTTCATTGTCACTATCACCTTCGCAATTACTTAAATTATCAGTATTAATTTCATAAAACTTTCAATACATTCGACGAAACAATTAAATGTTCCAAATATGAAAACAGATGGATCACAAATTCATTCTCACTATCTGTTGGAATATCTGATAATTGAAATTTAGATTCATATTTATTGGTTGGGCCCGTGATTTACCGAAAAAATAATTTTTTTAAAATCTTACCATCTCTTAAATTTTCACCCCATTATGAAAACTTTTTACAATTTTTTATTATTTAATTAGTACTTATTATATTAACAATTTCAATGAAACTCCCACCTCTCTACCCCACCCAGTCAATTTATATTGAATTTATAAAACTTTGTCCCCCATTCTAGTTTACCCCCTTCCAACCCACCCATGACTTCAATTTTTTATATTTATATTTCCTAAATTAAATCATGATTTTACAAAGTAACCCTCCTGTTCAAATTTTATTCAATTGTTAATTTTTGAGCAGATTTAATTAAATTTTTTCCCCCTTTTCGAAATGAAAACTTTGATAATCCCCCACAGCCTCCCATTTAATTTTTTCAGATTTTTTTGAAATACGCATATTTTAATGTTCTTTACAAAATAAAAGTGGTCTCAAAAAAATCCGTATAATACAGTATGGAGTATCGTCAATCACAGAAATGCCTAACAGTGGATCACACTATATTAAAAGAGTTTTTGTATAAATGTGAATTTTCTTATTTATAACTTGTTTGAATTTCCAGCGCAATATTTAAATTATTAATTAGTAAATCATAATATGCTTTATACTTATCAGAGACCGGATATTGGGTTAAATAAAATTATGATATTTTGTGGTTATTTGGGAACAAAAGTTTAAGAAATTTCCAAAACAACTATTTTTCTAAAAAGTTTTTACTTTTAAAAGTTTGTCATTAATAATTTCATACGTGAATTGTGAATAATATATCATATTTAAAACTTGTTACAAAAATTTTAAATTTTAAATATGACTTAAGCCAACAGATTTACTTTTATTAATATTTTCATTGATTGCAAAGTAAGTGGCGACCTCTTTAATGAAAGTTTAATGTAAGTGGCGACTCGTGTTGGCGATTGTATCGTTTAATCAAACTACAAAATACATATTATTTTAAAAAAGCCATACAACACAATGTAAATGTGATGCCTCCTGTAAAGGCTACCAACTCTAAGGTAACGCGTATTAAACAATTGCCTATGGATTATATTTATCCATTACGACTGTCCGAATTATTCCTGATTTCAAGTGGATATTAATTACAGTCTTAATTACAGTCCACTTTATAATTGCCAATGGATTTGCCGTTGAAGCTCAAAAAGTTAATGGGTTTTATTTTGTTTGTAAATCTAATTCATTAAATCTTTTAGTATAGTTATCTTCTTATTATTTGTTTGTATTACATATAAAGTTATATACTGTAAGCTATAATTCTCACACGCGTTTGTAATTATAAATTAAAATGCTTATAATCAGAGGGCGAATCTGTCATAAGCGAATAAATCAAAAATTAATTTAAATTTTTACTTTTTTCTTATTTAAATCAAAGTTTTAATTAAATATTATGAGGTATTTTAGGTGCAAAGTCCAACTATGCTTATTCTATTTTGAGTATTATTTATTGAATCAGTAAATGCAAGTAAATGCTTAATGTTGTATAGCTTAAAATAAGCGTATTCTTGACAAATGAAGAGTGATTATTATAAGATAATATTTAGAAACACAAAATTAAAAAATTGTAATATTTTTTCGAATTTAAACCATGTTTTATTTAACCACCAAATTTTAATATTTTTGTTCCCAAATAACCACCAAATTTCTTGATTTGTTTTAACCAAATATCCGCCCTCTATTAATGACACAACACTCTAAAACTAATCAATAACTTGAATACGTTAAGTATTTATTTATTTGATATTTGAAAACTAAAGTACACGATAATTCGAAAAAATCGCTTTTAACCGAACAAGTTTTAAAGGTTGAAACTTCGGTAAAATAAGTTTATTGCTTTACTTGTGTTAAAATGATGAGTTTAAAAGATTTATTTTTTAACCGATTTTATAAAGTATGATGAAAAACTTATTATTTAAATAATTTACAAATGTTTTTGCTTATTTAATAATGTGCGTATTTAGATAGTTTAAATTTGAAAAATTGAGTGCAAATTCAAAATCAATAATTTGAATTTTTAAATTCAACACCAAAGGAAGTCCTCCCCTAGACCCCTAATATTTTCTGATATCTCAGAGATGGATCATTAATAAAGCTGTTGAGGAGCTGAGGTCCCCAGGAAAGGAGCCCTTAAAGTTATATGGAAAGAATTTTTGAACATTATATATATATATATATATATATATATATAAGTAGACCGAAAAGTTTAACCAAATTTATATCATACTTATAAAATTCATAATTTGTCTGTCTGTTTGTTTGTGTGTAGATTTATAGGCTCCTTCCATGGGGGCCCCACCCCCTCGACACCTATATCAATGGATCCAGCTTGAAGAGTCTAGGAAAATGGGGGGGGGGTTCGAGGGGATGGGTCCCCCTTAGCGGGGTTGAGGTGGGAAAAATTGTAAAATTTGGGTCAGAGTAGAGTCATTTTGGGTCGTGGTAGGGTCAGGGTTGGTCGGATGGGTCGTGGTGGTGGGACGGGTCGGGTGAGGTGGGATAGGGTGGGGAGATGTGGGGATGGGTCGGTTGGGTAGATGTGGGAATGGGTCGGTTGAGGTGATGTGGGGACGGGTCGGTTGGATAGATTTGGGAATGGGTCGGTTGAGGTGATGTGGGGACGGGTCGGTTGGATAGATGTGGGAATGGGTCGGTTGAGGTGATGTGGGGACGGGTCGGTTGGGGAGATGTGGGGACGGGTCGGTTGGGGTGATATTGGGACGATTGGTTAGTTATCTGTAGGGTGAGTTAGGGTTGCGTAAAAGCGGATTTTTTATTCGAATTTCAAACCATTATCTCCCGACGAAGTCGGGGTAAAACTCTAGTTAATTTATAACCGACCGAATTGTAAATCTTTTCTGACCGAAATTCCTAACCCAAACAGTAAAATAAGGACTAATGAATACGTTTTGTTTGATATATAGCTTAAGATACTGTTGTTATGATAACTCCTCACTATATTGTATAATTAAGGATTCAGTGGTTTTATTTTCATTTTAGATATATTTATTAATAGAGACCATAGTTACAAAAGGGGGCTTGCCGAGGGTTTATTCCCCTAGAAATTTGGAAAATTCGACCACTCCACCCAAAATTGAGAAATTCAGGGATGAAAAAAATTGAAAATTTTGAAAAATATTTGGTCAAATGTTAAAAAATTTTGCATAAAAACCGATGAGTTTTTGCGACCCCTTTAAATTTTTGTGAAAATTTTAAAAAATTATCGTTTAAATTCTTCGAGTTTTTCGAGAGGCCTGGTTTAGGCTTCTGTCTAGAAAAAAAATTGGAAAAAAATTTTTTAAAAAAAATTTTGGTCCGAAGGCCTAATAAATTGTCGTTTAAATCTGATGAATATTTAACCCCCTTTAAAATTTTAGATTTTCAGAATCTAACCCCCCTAGAGCTTCCCACCGAAGTGTAACTAAGCTAGAGACTCAAAAAAATTGCATTTATAGTATATAAAAATAGTGCTATAAATTGCTAGTAAAATTGACCGAAAACCATTAAATATAGTATTTTTTATAAGGAATTTCCTATAATTCAAAAAATAACTAGAAATTAGAAAAAAATTTGTAAAATAAATTTTATGTTTATGAAATTTTTCTCATATTTTTTATAAGAATTTTTATGCTGTTCTCGAAAATTATCTGATTAAACAACAAAATTTTAATTTTTGGGAATATTGCATATATACAAGCAATAATATAAAAGCATTTATAGCAATAATCATTAAAAATAGCTGAGGTTCGAGTTAGAGTCCAGGTCATTAAAAAATTTTATAAAGTCCGGGTTCAGGTTCGTTTAAATTAATAACTGGTCCTATTAGGTTCAGGTCCCAGTCTTTGAGAGTTGGGACCTGGGACCTAAATTTATTAAAAATAATACTTAATTTACTCAAATACATACCAATAAAAGTAATATTTTTAGAAAAATTATTTTTGTTGTACTTTAATCATATAAATACGTTAGACATGATCCTTAATAAAAAACCATTAAAAACAGTCGATATATATACAAAATTACTGTTTTATTTAATTTTATTATAACTAAGGTCCTGAGTCCAGGTCCGAGTCCCGGCCTTGAAGACTCGGAACTGGTAAGAATCTTTAAAAAAACTTCAGGTTCAGGTCCCAAAATAGTTTTTAGATCCTAGGTTCAGGTCCTGAGTTCCTTAAGAACCCTCAAAGACCCGGATCTGTTCATCAATAATAATTGCCATTGAAATTCATTGAAATCACAGCTACTGTTGCCATAGCAATATCAGCTATACTATCAATGGTGGCCACACTTTGTACTATAAGTTATAGTCTATAACCGATATGAACAGACTTTAACTTCAGCGGTAAACTTCAAAATTTAAATAATTTAGTTTATTTAATGATTTTTAGTTCATAAAAAACTTTAAAATTTTGGGCTTTGAGTAAAATTATAAATATTTGAAGTACTCAAACTATCAACAAAGTATCATTTGGTTCGATAGCGCTTTCAAGACTTAAAATTCAACTCTTGTCAGACTCGAGCCGAAATATGTCAGGCTTACATCATGCTGTGCTTTTAAGATTTTATGATTTTCCAGTCTTCTCTGGAGCAATGTATTTCAATTCTAATCAGCACTTAATATACTGCTTTGTCATATTTCTCATACATTCTAAGCGTTTTGTTGATTTATTGCGCACTTTTATTAAAAATAGTTTAACGCTTATTGAAAATGAATTATTTCATTATGTACCAAACAATTTCAGCTTTAAAAAGAATTCTCATTTTCCGTTAATTAAAAAAAACTGGCAAAACTAGAATAGTACGTAACATCAGATTTATATCCCACTAATTGTTTGACACAATTAACTTTTTGAAACTAAAAGTTGTGGTAAGAAAACGTGCGAAGAATATCCGGAAATCCAAGCAAACATCATAATTCATTTTTCATCCTTCGAGTGATAAATGAAATTACAGAGATTTTTGTTTTGAACGTTTTTCACGTTTCATCAAATATTTTATAACTCTTTTTTATAGATAAAAGAAAAATTAGTTTCTATTATCCTTTATATTCAGAGCGTTCCACAAACCTGTTTCCTAAGAAAAGTTTTGTCTATTGTTTTGCGTGTGGCTTATGATAAATTAATAATTATAGACTATCATCAGCTCATATTTATATAGTTAGTACTAAAAAATTTAATATAGTGGGCTCTAATAAAATATTTGCATATTCATGAGTGAAGGCAACACATATGCAAAACGTTTTCTTCGGAAACTGGTTTCTAGAACCCTCTGTAGCATATCATAGCACAGCGGTTCTCTAACAAAAAAATATAGTTTCTCAAGTTTTTTTAAAAATAATTGCAACATAAGTTGTCAAACATATGTTGAAACACAAAGTTGTCTATTAACAACTAAATTACCAGTATTTGACATCTATATTTTTTTGCTTACGGTTGCAATCAATGATGCAATATTTTTGCGAATCGTTTTAATAATAATTTAATCGAATCTGTTTGGTATGATTTATTAAGTATTCGGTTTGAATTACTTTAAGTATTATTTTTAATTAGTGAGTTAAGTAAAACAGTTTATTTCTTTTAAAGAAGAAAATTATATTATATTGAACATTTAACACTTAATTATTTAATGAACTATTAAATTTGTGCAGATAATGGTTCTTTATATAGTATTATTTTTATATCGGTGTCTTGGGTTTCAGTTTTATTAATGTTTCCGTTAAAGTGGTTAACTAGCAGTTACGTTAGGTTCGGCTTAAATATCTCGGGTTACAAAAATTGCATTAGCTTTAGTTTTAAATAACATTATTATTACATTTACTAAATTTATTACATTATACTAAATTTGAAATTTAAAAAAATCAAATAATAAGGAAAAGTAAAAATACTATGAACTAAAAATAGAGAACAATAAATCAACCAAATAATTTTAATTTCCGAGAAAATTATAACGAATCCTGTTTAAGCATATTTTTATGTGATTATCATGATTAATATTGTTCACGATTAGACAATCAAGCCCTAACCTAATGTAAGCTTAATAGACACAGATCCAAGCATAAGAAATGTTTGTCAAGTTTAAATTTAAAAGCCATCTCTAGTCGGATAATACGTTAAAAATTGAAGTTATAAAAATGTAACAAAAACACAAAAATGCTTTAAATCTATACAGCGAAATATTTTTAGCAATAAAACTTATTGCATACGTATGATGATGCACGAAAATGATACAAATACTTCTAAATGCAAAATTTGCTATTTATGTACAGAAAATTTATTTTCAATTTTATCATAATCAGAAAAAAAATCGTTTAAATACGTCGATTTTAAAATCCCTTTAAAAATGCTTTTAATATTATCAAAACCTTCAAATATTATTAGAAATTTAAAAATTCTTAAAATTCTTTTATTAAAGGCTATTAAAGTTTTATTTAGTGAGCTGAAAAAATCGTGGAACAATATAATAATTATTTTAAGATTAATTTCTACTTTCAATGCTAATTTTTTAAAATAATTTATAGCAATGTTAGTTTTATAAACAATTGTTGCTTTTCTGAGCTTTTCTTATGCTAATAAAAAATGTAATGATTTGCTATTTAATTAAATGTATTAATTATTAAATTTGGGGTTTTATACTTTACGAAAACAAAACCCATTCTTGAAATGATTTTTAAATTTTAAGCCCGAAAAATCTGGCCCCCGATTCTACTCCAGATATCGATACAGTAAATTATGTACTGAATTACAAGCACATCACCGCATCATTTTCATTAATTTTTTAAAAAATAAATAAAATGAGGCGTTGAAGAATTTTTATTCAATATTTTGGGTCACGAAAATAAAAAGTTTGAAAACCACTGACATAGCATACAACTCGGTAAAGAAAACGTATTATTATGAGGTCACTAAAAGTGGTTCAGCAAACCTCTTCTATCAATGCAATTCGTTGCGTACAATGTGGGACAAGTTGTACAGTAAACCAGTTTTGTTCTGCTGCATCCTTCTATCTATCATCAATCATGTTGAAGATGGTCTTACTTTCTTTCGACTGAAGACAGTTTGTGTGCACATCTCTGACTGCTAAGATTTTTTGTGAAACTTTTTTTAGATTTTTTGTTTTTATTTCCTATAAAGGATATATAATTTTGTATACTCGTGTGTAGTATAGTTTTAATATTTCTATGATTAGTGTTCCTAGAGATTAGTATAGATATTTTTATGTTCTGTCAAAGTTTGATTAATTTTAAAATCAATTTGATGGTAAGTTAAAACTCTTATTATAATTATTATAATTTATTAATTCTAATGTTCGCTTAATATTTAATTCTAAACATTCTGAATTAAGTTAAAATTGTTTAGTTAATTTTGATTTAATGATTTATCTTAAACCCCTATAAAGTTTAACAATTAGAAAATGTTATAAATATTGGAAAACATAAAATACTAAAGATTAATCTAATTCTTAAACTGAATTTTCGAATTTTGATTTTTCAAACCAATTAGTGGTATTGAACTTATGTACTGCATTATTATTAAATCAGAATTACACCTGAAGTCGAGTTTGAAAAGATTTATATTTTATTTATAATTAAATTCATGCGAATTTTTTTCGCTAATAATAAAATGTTTTTATGGCAACATATAGCTGTAAAGAAAATATTGGCGAGTTTTATTGGCGTGTATTATTGGCCAGTGTTTGTTCGTTAAAACAAGATGCAAACGAAAAAAATCTAAAAGCAATGGCTAATCAATCCCTTGTCATTTTACTATTTGTGTGCCTAACAGGTATGTAGAGATACATAAAGAGATGAAAATGGTATCTGAACATTAACTAGACCAGTGGTTTTCAGACTTTTTCAAATCGCGACACTAATTTCATAGTAATTTTTTCATGACCCAAATGCGAAAACAATTTTATAGAGAAATAATGATGAGCTTGTTTTATAACACCAATTTTTATTATTTCATAAGATTAATCTGAAATGTTTTTCCATATCTAAGTTGTGATCTATATGTGTTTTGATAGCACAATATGCATATTTTTACTGACGACCCATTATTTAAGATTTAGTGTTAAAAATCACATTAATGTTAAACCTTTGGATCGCATTGCTTGAGAACCTCTGAACTAGACATTACATTATATTGAGCTAATTAGATATTGATTATAAAAAATTTTGTTGATTTTTTAAAAAGTTCAGATTAAGTTATATGTATTTTTAGCAATTGGATTCAGTTATAAATATTTATAATTAATTAAAATGCAATAATATTTATTAAAAACAAGGTTATAGATCAAAAATGTGAATTATAAGCAAACAAATCTAACAATTTTTTTATTTTGGAAAATTGTTATAAAATAGCACGTTTGTTATTTAATTACGAAACAACCAGTATTCGATTTCACTTTTTTGAGATTATCTTTGTCTTACAATGAAGATGTAAAAAATTCTTTATTCAAAGTAATAATTATTTTTTCGATATAATAGAAATAATTTAGTAAAAAAAACATTATAATTCTATTATTTAATACCAAAATTTTTTTAAAATTTCCAAACGATTTTGTAACCATTTTTTCCTAACGATTTTCTAATGCCCTATTTTTAACTTATCTTGATTTAACTCTCTTTTTTATATGATCGCAAGATTAATTTAATATATTAGTAAAACATAAGGTTTAATTTCTTCGTGCAATACTTGTTCAACAAAGCGATAAGATTTAGCTAAAAAACATGTTCGTAATTATAGGAAGTTTCATTTTTTAAGTTTCCTTTTCAATTAATCTTTTAAAAGAATAATACCTTTCCTCAATGGCTAGTAATTTAGTGAAAACATACTCACATAATGAGATCTTCTTTTCAAAGAAAACTAAATTCAATTGCGGTTTTTGTTCATCACGTTTTAATGTTTTGTTTATGTTTAACATTTACGTTAATAACATAAACTTTAGTTTCAGTCAGGTTTTTAAGTCACAATGATTAGTGCTTCACTGATTACTAGACTTCAGGCGTTATTTTATTTTATTAGATAGCAAAGGAGTAATGGATTTGTTGCGCAAAGAAAGTAAACAAATTTTAATCTCAAATAATTTTTTTTAAAAATTAAACATTCAGCAAAGAATTTTTGAAGATTAAAATATTTTATATTTTTTTCATACATTTATTTATTTTATTTGATGGTATAATATTTAAAAATATTAAATTATAACGACATCATTATTTTGTATATTTTCACGCAAAATAAGATAAAGGAACAAAAAATTTGAAAAATTATTAATTACTTTAATAAAAAATTTATTTCGTTAATTCGTCAAAGAATTTTCAAAAAGATTTCAGTAAATTATTCGTCAATTTCCAAAAAATATTTTACTCCTTGTCGATTACCTAACAATTTATTCCTAAACTAATTAATAAAAAATTAACATTTGATTTATTTGTTTTTGATTCAATCAACTAATGAATTGACTATTTTCATTTAAATTCAACTTATGATTTTAACTAAGTTTCAATGTATATGTATTTAAAATATGCAAACTTTGTGTAAAGTTTAATGCAATTTACATAATTCAGTTAATTATAATTACAATATTTAGTTGTGATTCATTAGTATAATTGCAAACATATGAAAGTATAATATTTTAAAAAATAAAAATTTTCTTTGAGCTATTTTTGCCAAACTTTTTTTTTGTCAAACCCAATTTTTTTACTAATATCAACATTTGCATAATAACAAGTTAGTCAAAATAAATTATTTTTTATTTTAATGTTTGAATGATTTCAGCGAAATTTTATTTGGTAAAAATAATACTATTACTCCAAATTTAATTAGAAAAACTTTATTGCTTTACAAAGAAATGTTATATTTAACATTTCTTTCTAATTTTAATTTATCTGATCGATCTTTAAAAAACAAAGTGACATAAAAGCTTTATAGATAAAAATCTTTACCGCATATAATTATAAAAATAATACTATTACGCACACTATAAATAGGTCTTAATTCTTTTTCATTTAATTAAAATTTTAAAATTTTAAACTTGAGTGAAAAAACTCTCGGTTTTTTTCTCTATAGATTAATATTTAACTTTTTCAAACATTATAAAAACACATAAAATTATGTTGAACTATATTTACTGAAACTCGATTTTGATTAACTTATAGCTTAATCTTATGCAATTAAATACATGCGTCAATCGTAGAAATACACGCTCTAATGATTTCGATTTATAAATAGGTAAAATGTATCGGTACTCTGTTCGGCTTAAGACTTAGCGATTAGTCAGTTATATAATATATTTAATTTTAAAACGAATAAATTACACTCATATATTAGGGAAGTGAAAAGTGTAAACCGTTAATTAACGATTGATCAAATCTGTCATAAATTCTATTTAATATGAATTAATAATCATAATAATCATTAGAATACAAATTAGTAAATTTTAAGCAAATCACCTGAACTAATCTAATTTTTAAAATTTTCAACAAATTTTATAATTTACAAAACAAATTCTGTATTTGATTTCAATTATTTTTGAAAATTGTTAAGTATAATAATATTAAAGTGAAATTCAAAGTTCCTTTTGAGTTATTGTAAAAAAACATTTTAACTCAGCTTAAAGTTCGATCAACTTCCCGATAATATTTTAAATATACAGAAAATATTTAATACATCTGTATTGTGATATATATAACATCTATAATTAAATTTTAAAAAATATCTATTATTTGAAAAAAATTTTAATTTTAAAAAACAATTTTCACTTCCCTACAATTATATAATATTTGAGGTATAATTTATAATTTATAATTTAACAATTTATTAATCTATTATTAATGTTTACAGTAAATGAAAGTACAGTAAAATAATAGATTTAATAATTTTTTGTAATATTTTTAAAACATTTCCCTGCAAAACATTTCTTCATATTCAATTATAGATTTATTTTTGAAACAATCAATTAAGTTATTAAGTTTTGTAAAACTAACACAAAACAATTTAGTCCATTGACGCGTTTAATGACTAAACTAATTATTAGAGCTTCAAACAGAAGCAACAATTGTGTATAAACAAGCTTTGCTATAAATTGCTATAACAATTTACCAAAATAGCATTATAAATAGCATTTATTTTTTTAAAGAATTAATTTCTTTTAGCATTACAATAAAAACTACCGGTAACTTCTCTTTAAAACAAAGAACTATATTAACATTTATAAAACAATTTCTAATTTTTTAATTTAATAAAATTTTTTGATGGTTATTTTTTAATTTTATAAATTCTGAGGTTCACAAAACTCATAAGTTTTAATCGAGAAATTTTCGAAAAATTGCTGATTATTAGCACATATAGCATTTATTATTTAATATATCAAGAATATAAATGGAGCTAAAATAAATCCATTCGATGCGATTCAAGTTTAAATATTCTCACGATTATAAGTTTCTAAGTGTGAGAAATAAGTAGAAAATGCTGTCATTTTGAAGCTCTACTAATTATAAATCATACTTTTTTACGACTCATAAAAAATAGTTATCATCGAAGTTAGTTCAGGACAGTTTCAATGCCCCGATCTATTTGGTCATTATCCTGACAGTAGCGACTGTTCCAAGTATTTCGTTTGCGATCATGGACAGACACTCGAGCATAAATGCAATAATGGGCTCGTTTACAATACCGAATTGAAGACATGCGATTGGAGGCGAAACGTAGAGTGCGATACGAATACTGGTAATAGAGGTAAATATTTTGTTTGTTTTTCGCTCAAACATATATCAATGAATAAAATCGGCTGTTTTTTCCGCGCTTTTGTTCCGCGCTATCAATAAAAACAAAAATGTTTTGTTGCCCGAAATATTTGTTTGCGCAGAGGAGTGGAATTAAAATTATATATATATAGAGTATGTCACCGTTTGGGTTGAGAGAAGAAAAGCGCATTTAATGTGCGTTAACGTGGAATTTTAAGTGACATCAAACATACCAGTGAATGACTACGACATTTTTTGCGAGCTCTGCTTAATCATTAGTTAACGCTTGATTTGGCACAAATTACTCATGTGTTGTGGTGTGTGCGCGATATGCTATTGTTGTTATGCGTGTTTTGCCCTTAAATTCTATTGAAATACAAATATCAATGTGAATGCGTAGTCAGTTGTCTTAAGCTTTAAATTAAATTCAGACATTTGATAATTAAATGGCCTTATGATTATGCTTTTTATTTCTACTTATCAACCATTACGAGACGAACCTTATTTTAATGTATTCTTCAATTTTTCGAATACAATGATTTTACTACAGAAAAAAAACTAAAAATATTACACGGGAGGAATATTTCTCACCTACATATTCAAAAATAATTAATCAATTAATAATAAAATATTTTTATGTGCAGTACTTTGCGAAATTTTTTTTTGGAATTTATACTTGAATTAAAAATGGCAATGTAATTATTTTTCTGATTTAGCATTGACACGAATTATTGCATATTTTTTGTTCGTATGATTGACATATCAATTTTATAAAAGTTTTTCTAATTATTACATAACTTCTAAGTGCTTTAAAAAAGAAGCTACAAATCATCAAAAACTAGAATTGTTATAATTTGCTTAAATAGTTACCAAAATATAATTTAGAAATGGAGCGAAATCGACTCCACATTATGATTCGAGTTTATTTAATTATTATACTTACGTTATAAATAAGTAGCGAAAACTATAATTTTGAACTCTAATAGTTATATAACTTGATTGATAGCAAATGATTTTTAAAGCCAAATTAAAAATTCCAAATTAATATTTAAAGGTGATGTTAGCACCAGAAATGGTTATCAACGACAGACCGATCCAGCATTATCAGCACCACCTGAATCAGACATAGACTATCCTGAATCAATTTCAGACAATGAATATAACAAGTATCCAGAATACACTGATGATCACCCAAAACATGATGTGCCACAACCACTTCCACCCAAAAAGTCTACACCAAAACCAACTCTTATACCATATCGGTTACCGCCGCCTCAAAGGCAATCGCCACCACCTTTACCAAGAAGACCGGTGCCGTTAACAGCGCCCCCACAATCAATTAATCCAAGATATAGACCTAATGATGCCAATGAAGACGAGGATGAATCGCCTGGTGAACGGATATTTAATGACCAAAATAATAACAATAATCAAAATAAGAATAGGTTTCAACCGCCAAACTTAGTTTCTAATGGGTTTAGACCAATACCTCCACCAATAACTAATAATCGCATACAGAATAGCGCTGTTTATAGACCCGAACCGCCATCACCAACGCCTTCAGTGCATATAAATCATGATATAACGAGAATTCCATCCCATAATTACGCACCGAATTCGCATAACAATAACATGCCTCACGAGGAAGAATCCAACGGTACAGAGCCTCACGATTATCATGAACACGATTACGAGCACAGTCACGATCACGACGGACGTGAACCGGAACCGGAACACGACCACGATTATGATTACGCGCATTACGACGACTATGAAGAGCCTCCAGATTATCATGAGGTGATCGAAGATGAAGTTCCGCCTCAGAATCATATCAATATACCGCCACCACAGCCTACACCGCCATATAAGACATCGAGACCTCTTCAAATAACGATTTCCAGGCGACCATCAGTACCGATCACTAGATCACCAAAACCGCAAACTCCAAACACTGGTGGCAGCCATACAGGAAGAAACGCGCATAATTCAAATCCTAATGGTAAGCGATCGCCTGCTGTGAAAAGAACCGGATGGTTACCGAATGACGAAGATTCGGCAGAGATGGATGAATTCCATTGGTCGATGGGTGACGCGGAGAATTTTGCCCACGAAAAGCCTAATGTACCGGAAGAAGCATTTGTTAAGCTAAATGACTTTAAAAAGATTCAACAGGAAATTAATAAATATAATCGACCGCCTGATGAAAGCAGTAATAATAATAATAATAATAATGCTGCGAACGACCAGCCATCTAATGAACGTTATAATCCTTCACCGCCGCAATCACACGATGGAAATACTGATTACAAGTACACGTACGGCGGTATAGACAGTTCCCATCATCAACCGAAACGTGTATTCACTCTCAATACTGACACAAATCCAAATCGCAAACCGCAAACGCGGACATTGTTACGCAACCCGGAAGATAATGTGTCGCGCAATTTCGCTTCCGGTTTGAAGCCAACACCACCAGTACATATGGTTAATAGTCGTCCCGTCAGACCGACAGGTAGTGTTTTGCTATGAATATTATGGATTTAAGGCTAATTAACTTATTTTTATAAAGTTTTTTCTGAACAGAAATTGACAGACCGGTCTAATTAATACAGAATAGCTTGCTATTAGCAAAGACTATTATTAACCGCATTAACAATTTAATTAATACCGCAATATTTTTTTACCGAAAAAAAACGAATTATTTTTTCTGCATATATATACACATATACATACATATTCATAATTTAATTATATTCTAGTTATATATTTTTACAAATATTATTAATTATTATAAATATATATATACTTTTAAAATAAAAAACGATTAATTTTCAAACAAATACTAACCAAAATTCATTAACAAAATTAATAAACAATAATTAATCACTTTTTTCACGCTTAACCGCCAACTAATAAACTAATTATTATAATTATTGCTAAAAGTTGATTACAAATCTTTCAAAAACTCAATATAAAAACCAAATCATCGATTAAAGAAAGTGAACGTCAATTATATATTAAATTTTCAGGTTTTGTCCCGCGCTATAACTCTAAAAGACAAGTGCAAACAATTCGTCCATTTCATAACCGCAATCGTAAACAGGATCATAGATCAATTCATAGTCGCATTAAGCAAAAACTAAATAGTAGGCCTGCACTCTTAAATAATAGCGTTAGACAGAGTCCGAATCCATTTCGAGGCAATTTCGTTAAGTCAGTGCCCAGAAATATACCATTGTTGAGCTCAATGCCAATCCGACACCCGATACAGACTCACCCAACATATGATAACAATACTGCGCCAATCATTGCAAATCTCAAACCAAATATACAAACAACTACACCGCCGATGTATCAAATAATGAATGACTATCACAAAGATCTTCCGGACGCTGTACTGCGGACCCGAAAATTTTCAGAAGAGTTTCGCGACGCGATTCTAGACAACTATATGAATAATCCAAAACCGGCTTATATTCTGGACGACGGAGATTTCGGCGGTAATAGACCGCGTATTCCTATGATAGAAGGGGAAAATGGAGAAGAGGAGGAGGAAGAAGAGGGCGGAGGAGGAGGAGCAGGTGTGGATGAAATTCGTGATATTGAAAAGGACATCGCGGATTTGCACGCGAAAAAACAGAATACGACTGACAAAAGCAAAACTAAAAATAATAAAAATAGTACTACTACTAGTAAAACGGCAAAACAGCCCACTATTAATGATAATAATGATGGAAGCACTACTAAAAAGAAAAATACTAGCAATAGAGGTAGACGTAGAAATAAAACTAGTAAAACTAGGAGTAATAATAGTGAACCAAAAAAATTAGATAAAACTACGACAAACAAAGAGTCTAGGGATCAACTCTCGCTTAATACAACTTTAGATGTACCGAATCAAGTAACACATTCTGTAGATAAAAATGATAATCCCCTCTTAGATTCAGAACCAGATAGTAATCCAATACCAGAAACAGTTCCCATAAATACAAATACAAACGGTAAACCTGTTACGCGTTATTTAAATACCGATGCAATTGTAAAGCAGCAAAGATTGCAAGACTCGCACACCACTAGATCGCAACCACCAGGTATTTTATGCGTTCAAATAACTAATATTTACTAATTTCACTGAACTCTCTCTTACACTGCGCTATACACTCATTTTTTCTAACGTTAAACTAACAGTTATCCAAAAGTAACGAAAGTTTAATGTTAAGTTTAAGTTATATAAAAAATGATTCATTCATATCAAATAAATACTTATTTGATGCGTTAAATGGTTTAATTGTTATTAACGTATTTAAGGAAGTATTTTATTTTTTAAAAATCAGTTTAGCGTATTAAATGGCACTATAATTTTATTAGTTATGTATGTGTTAAGTACAAAATTTATGCTAAAGAGTTATTTATAAAATATTGATAAAAAATTAAGTGGTACGTACAGTAACATAAAGATTATGTTTTACTAAAACGCTTATCAGTAAATGAAATATTAGCATAAATAAATAAATAAATAAGTAAAACTAATCAAATACTCAGTAAAAACGTTATATAACCCATATAATATAATAGTATGTATTCGGATATCTAATTACGTTTTCTAACTTATTCTAAATTTTGGGAAAACTTTAATATACTTGAAATATTTTTTCGAATAAATTTAATTTTTATTTCAAAAAACTTGTTTACGAAACTGAATACTTTTCTTTAATTATTTTTCTAAATTTTCTTTAAGTGATAACCATTTCATTACAATCCACTACTCAGAAAACAACCAAAAAACCCAACATTTCGGCACGTAATCAAACAACAGTGCGACCGAAAAACGCGAAATTAAGAAACAAAAACAATAATAATAATAACACTACAAATAGATCGCCGAAGAAACGACAGAATTCTACGCATCAATCAAAACCAAAAATTACTATAAGAACTGGCAAACAGACAGCAGCGACAACAACCACAACCACCGATAAGCCAATTGCGATTCCGAAACCAAAACTAAAAGTACACATCAATTTGCCGACACGACCACAATCATCACAGCCAAACACATGGAACAAAGCGATTACTAAAATTCAAGGTATCTTTGATGACGAAAACGCGACGAGTCTTACAGCGCAAAACATGAGGAATAAGGACACCACGAAACTACTAAATATTTACGAGAACGAGAAAAGTTCGAGTCCAGCGTGGAATAAGTTGACCACAAAAAATCAAATCGAAAAAGATTTGACTAAAGATTTTTATTTGGAAGAAAAAACGCAAACACCAACTAAACCAAACTCTTGGAAGCAAATTGTGACCGAAAAGGGAGAACAGATATACGATAATGAAAGATCAACGCCTAAAAGGGTAACTGAAATTATATACGAAGATGAAGAGGAAAAAAACCCTATTCCTCACTCGCAAAGCAATTCGTTCGCAAAGAACTTGAATTTCGATGAAACCGAAAGACCACAACTGTCTCCAAAACCAAACGCTTGGACTAAAGCGGTGCCAAACATTGGAAATGAAAAGAGTTCGACTCAATCCGTGGACAATAACTGGAATAAAGCGGTTACAAAATCTCAAGATATCTTCGATAACGTGAGAACACCAAACATACCGAAACCCAATGCTTGGAATAAAGCAGTTCCTAAAAGTTCGGATTTACTAGAAGATGATATAACACGAAACTCTCCGCAACCGAAACCATGGAATCAACCAATACCTCAACCGTCTGTTAAACCATTACAACCTCAGACACCCAATCAAAAATCTTTTATTCTATCTGCTCCCGAAGAAGTAGATTCAGTTAAAGAAGAACGACCACGAAATATTCCAAAAATAATTACTTGGAACACTTATGGTGTGCCAAACAGCGCACAACAGCCCAAACCAGTTCTGACGCATAACTCCCCAAAAACAAACATTCGGACACAAGAAGCGCCTAAAAATTTAGGTACACACGAACAGAGGCCATGGAATGTGCCGCAACAAAGCCCATGGAATCCTAAAATCGTTGAATTGCAAAAAGAAAGCAAACCTCAAATATCACCGAAACCTAATACATGGAAACAAGAGGTGCCTAAAACTTATAACGATCAACAACTCAATAGAAGTTCACCGAAAACTTCGTGGAAAACTGACGAACAACCGGTTTATGATTACTATGAGTACGACAAAGTTCCGGCAACCAATCAAAACAAAAATAATAATAATAATAATCGGAATAATGGTCAAACGAGCTCTCGAGCTATCGGTCGACCAAATAGCGAACCGATTGCGTATCAAAAGGCGGAGAAATGTTTTGACGACATTTGCATAGAACCTGATTGTCGATGTGGTGGTGTATATATACCAGGTATGGATCCATTGCCATATTATTCTTGTTTCTAATGTAAATGTTTCGCATATAAAGGCGGACTCAGCTCCAATCAAGTTCCGCAAATAGTTTTGCTCACTTTCGACGACTCCGTTAATGACCTAAATTGGGATATTTATGAGGAACTGTTCGGTTCGGGACGAAACAATCCGAATGGATGTCCGATTTTGGGCACGTTTTACGTGTCGCATGAGTGGACAGATTACGGCCAAATTCAGACACTATACTCAAGGGGTCATGAATTCGCATCACATTCTATAACGTATGTTTTACTAACGTTTCAAATTCAACCAAAAAATAAATCATATGTTTTTCCGCATATATTTCTGCAGTCATAGTTTCGGTGAAAAGTTTTCAAAAGAAAAATGGCTGAAAGAAATCCATGGCCAGAGAGAGTTGCTTCACTTGTACGGTGGCGTCAAAATGGAAGACGTGAGAGGAATGAGGGCTCCATTCCTGCAAACCGGAGGAAACACGATGTTCGAGATGTTGTTCGACGCAAACTTCACTTACGACTCGTCGCTTCCAGTGTACGACATCGATCCGCCTTACTATCCATACACACTTGATTACGCCATTAATCACGAATGCATGATAACTCCGTGTCCAACCAATTCATATCCAGGCATAAAACTTTTCAATATTTATTATTTATGATTAAAATGAGCTCAGATTTTTAATTAAATGTGTGACAACTGAATAGGTCTCTGGGAAGTAGGAATGGTTATGTGGCAGGACTTAAGAGGCGGTCGTTGTTCGATGGCTGACGCGTGCTTTAACCCGAAAGACGAACAAGGAGTGTATGATATGCTTAAGAACAACTTCGACCGCCACTATAACTCAAACAGAGCTCCGTTTGGCATCTTTTATCACTCGCGATGGTTTCTAACAGAACATAACCGCAAAGGATTCGTTAAATTTTTGGATGAGATATTAGCTATGGGTGACGTATTTTTGGTGACCAATTGGCAAATGATTCAATGGATGAAAAATCCGACGCCATTATCACAGATCAATAATTTTAAGCCTTGGAAGTGTGAGTTCAGCGATCGTCCGCCTGAGTGTCGACGACCTCACGAGTGTAAAGTGAAGAAGTCGAGCGAAACGCGTTCTCTGCGCACGTGTCAAACGTGTCCCAACATTTATCCATGGTTTGGTAATAATGGCCGAAATACACCGAAAGCCTGAAAATTTACATTTTTTGATTTAATAAAAAAAATTTTAATTAAAAAACTACACAAATAAATCGATGCCAAAGCATGTCGTATTTATGTTATTTATGACCAGTTATGCAGTTGTGATCTTTGATGATATAAATAATTGTTTTTATGAATATATATGTAAATCGTTAATACTTGTTTCGTTTTTCTAAGTTATACTGAGTTATTATTATTGTTGTTAAATATTTTGTATTGTCATCTAATATTTAATTGTTTTATAATTTCGTTAAGTATGCAAAATGTGTTTCTCTAAAAATTACTTTTTAATTAGTCATTTCTAATGTAATATAATGTTTGTATAAAATAGTTTTTTAAAATAAAGTTCAGTTGTCATATTAATAATTATTTGCATTGATTGGTCTCAATGTCTCAAACACTGAATGACAAGCAAAGATAATTTTATAAATTTTTTAGACTTCACAATACATATAAATTACTTTTGTGCGGCAATAAGAATAGAAATTAGAATAGAAATGCGCGAACAATTGCTGTAAGAATGGAATAAGAATACTGAAGTATAGTAAATAATTTTTGGCTAACTTTTTCAATTCAAATTTATTGATTTTTGAAACAATTCCATAGATGCTTAAAACAAATAAATAATATTTTAAAAATTTTCATTCCGTGAATATTTCCAAAATTAAGAAAATAGAATTTTTTTTATTTCAAAAGAATAAAAACTAAACAATACTAAACAATGTCAAACACAATATAATAAATCGGAATACTTTGAAAACTATTTTAAAAATATAAATATAGTTTAGAACAATATAAAAACAACAATAGCTATAATGGATATAATTTTAGAAAAATAAAAATATAGAATTGATTTTGATTTGATTTGATTTGATTGTCGGAAACAGTTGTGTGTGATATACAAGACAAGACAAGACAAGACAAGACAAGACAAGACAAGACAAGACAAGACAAGACAAGACAAGACAAGACAATTAATATAATTATTGCATATTTTTAATTAAAAGTTTTAACAGAAATATAATTTGTGTCATTATTTAAAAAGTTTATTTATTAATATATCGATTGATTTTGTTCTCATAATTAAAAGATTATCAAAATTGTTAAAAAAATGTTCAAACATTTATACGATATCGTTATAGTGTTTAATGCATTACTTATATATTTGTTGCGTTAAAGTATTGATACTACAAATTTCGTTATGATTTTTCAAAACTAGGAAATTTTATGGTTATAGAGTGTAATTTAAAGTCATTTTTGATAGAAAATCTATATATTATATAGAAAAACGAAGTCCGAGTACGGGTCCTTTAGCTGGGACTCGGACTCATTATACTTAAACTTGGACTCAGACCTCTTTGAATGTTAAACACCAGGACTCTGACTCGAACTTCAAAAGACTCGAGTCCCGAGTCCGAGTCCGAGTCCGGGTCCGAGTCCCGGGTTAACTTTTGGACATCTATTACGACAGCAATATAATAGCAAACTTTAGATTATCAAATGATTTTTCACTATATATTTACGGTTTAGTCATAATTTAAAAATTTAATATTACTGTATTATATGACGAAAGTATATTGCAATGAACTACATATAAATATTACGAAAATCGAAATATAAACTAAAATAAGCTAAAAGCTATGACACACTCTATTTGATTTGGAAAATGACTATATGTTAATAATCACATTATTATATAACAGATTCCACTATAATTACTTTAATGTTAGAAACATTAAATCGCAATTATCAATGTTTTATGATTATTTATAATTCAAATGATTGAGTTTATTATCACATTTTAATATTCAATATTTCATATTATATAAGAAATCTATTCGTTACTTATTTAAATATTATAAATTGATTAAAACATTAACACAAAATATGGATACAGTGTTAACGTTTTCCGATGAAGAGGAACAACAATTATTGCATAATTCAATCATTGATCGCATAATATACGATTTGGATTCCGACGAACATTCAGACAATTCAATCGATAATCAGTTGAGTATAATAGAGCTCAACGAAAATGAAGATTTTGAATCGACTAATAATAAATGCCAACAAATAAACATAGAGAATAAGCAAACGAATCCGAATCAAGATTCGAGTGAACAACAGTTAACATTTTCGTTGCCATTATCTAAACAATCATTAGATTCAACGACACATTCAAATCACAAACAATTACTGAATCGGAAATCAATTCATTTTCGCATAATGTCTGATAATGAAGAATCGGATACCGATTCGACTTACACTGATTTGAATTTGTCTAATGATATGGAAGTTTCCGGTTCTTCATGCGATACATTGGAAACAACTGAGAATATTTGTAATGCTATTAATTATATTGTTTTGGGTATTAATCATGACAATAGTAATGTTATTGAAAAGCTGTTTGAATGCGATCATTGCAATCCGATTCGCTATTTTAACAAAGAAAAAACTCTTGCGAAACACTTTGAAGTTATTCATCAAAATATTAATATATTTCACTGCGAAAGTTGTTCGCGAAAGTTTTACTGCCAAAAACAGAAATTAATTCATCAATTATTATACGGTATTAAACACTGATTGAAAAAATATTAAATATTTATGCTTTTATATATGTATTATAAATACTTTTATTATAGTTTTTCAAATTGTATTTTATTAGAATTAGTTAAAGATATTTATGAATTTAATCGATTTAAGTATAAGAATGAATACTATAAGTTGTTTACAGTATATTTAAATTATAATTCTTTCAAATATTTATTGTTTAATCGGAAGTAAAGACTGATTCAATTTTGTGTTAAGTTTGATGACGAATGCACTGTGAAGTGCGTGTCTAAATCTATTTACTGTTTCAGATTAATTAATCAAAAAATGATTCATACAATGTGTTTAAATTGATCTTAAAATATGAAACATCAAATATTACATAACATTAAACAACAGAATTATGGTTTGGATTCGAAAGAGTGAATCAAATTTAGTCATAACAGAGAAGCTAATGATCTGACAGAACGGAGAGAAGAAGAAATGTGGTTATTTTGCAGATCAGGCGGTTGTGATTGCGTTGAGTGTTAAAGTGATTGGAATAGTGATGAGAATAAGCTCAAGCCTTACAATAGTTAGCAAAAGATGGCTAAACTTTTATGCAAAGCTA